>JAHBCN010022597.1:0-13146 GCA_019359885.1 Listronotus oregonensis
GTTAAAAAACCGGGTTCATTACTTTTGGTAAAAAAAGAATATACATTTATTTCATTTTTTTTTTAACCCCCTAATACCCCAAAAAATAAAACCACTTTTGACAAGCAATCTGTAAGTGGTATTTTAGTGTAAAATTGGTTTCCCGGGTTTCCCTACCTCATAAAACTAATTGTGATCTATTATTTCTAATAAAACTTTTATATAAAAAAAAAATTAGTTTTTTACAGATATCCTTGCTAGCTTTTTGGTGGCGCTCTCTTTTTTTGGGAATAAAAGAAAAAATTTTATTTCGTAGTTAATTGTTGGAAAAAAGGAAATTAGGAAAATTATTGTCAACTTCTTAGTTTTTTTTTTTAAAGAAAAATTTTTTGGAAAAAATATACAAGGATAAATGTTGTAATTTTAAAAAGGCTTGTTTACTTAAAAAAAAAATTATTGACAACTTCAAAAGTTCGCTTATTTTTGCAAAAATAGTAAAAAAAAAAAAAGTAAACCATAGGATGGTGTTCTCAAGGATGTCCTTACAATGCACTTTTTTTTTTCAGATCCGACATTTCACGTTATCGTGGACTATTGAACTATAAATATTTAAATCAAAAAATTAATTTAACTTCTGGGTTTTTTATAGACAACAAAAAAAACTCGATGGTGCAGACAATTTTTCTATTGGTAATTAATAGGCCAATATGTCCCCAAAAATCATACAATAATTATTTTGTATTTTATACGTTTACATAATAGTCTTAACTAAAATTTTCGCATCATAAATATTGAACATGTTGTGTATTTTCCCAAAAAAATTGAAAAATAAAATTACATGAACAATAAAAAATTTATAATCATTTTTTTTTCAGAGACTTTTAAAAAGATACAATGAATTTTGAACGATTTTCGAACAATGGATTTCGTCAATAAATAATTTTCACAATTTATACGTATAAACACTAAGCCTGGTAGTACACAGTAGCATATACAAAAGTAAAAAAAAACTAACTTTGAAAAAAAAGTTTAAAAGCCTTCCCACTAAGAAAAAGAACATCTTGAGCACGTTTTGTAACGTTTTCAAAAGTAACTGTGTTAACGTTTAATTTTAAACGTTAATTTATCTTTCTTTTTTCGTTTTCTTGAATTTTTACTGATAATTTTCTTTTCTGAAACAAGCCCTTGTGAATTTTTTTAATACGGTATAGAACATGATACTTTTTCCCAAGTAATAGTATCATGGGTATAAAACAACATCTTACTGACGTAATTTTTAAGTACTTTTATATTAACTTAAAATGTTGCCATATATGAATGGTCTTTTAAATACAAGGTCAATACATCTGTTAATAAAAGTATCAGATACGATTATAATTTGTTAAGACATAAAATGTTATTGGTGTAACGTTATAATAATGATTTTTTTTAATGAAAGAATCGTTACGTTTACTGCGTCTATTACTTTTTCCTCGTGAAAATGTAAACACAATTAACATATCGACCTCGTTTGCTTAAATGTACCCCGCACAGAGAAATTACTTTTTTGACAACGACGCCAGGTTTAAAAACAAAGATTAGTTTGGTTTTAGTACTTAACCTTACTTTATTTTAAAAACAATTGTGATTTGTGTTATAGTTTTAAAAAATTTTTTCTCTTGATATTAAAGGAAAATATGGACCCGGAAAGTAAGTATATTACATCTTTTCTATTACACTTCAGTTTTTATGTATGTATGTAGGTATATAGATAAACTGACCAAAATCCAGATTTCAAAAGGGTAAGGTTTTTAAGCCATAAGTCTAGAAAATCCAGCATTAGCCGCTTGCTTAAGATAAATATTGTGGTAATAAGCCCATTTAGTTTGGTGGGGTTCCTCCCGTTCCTAGATACATATAAATTAAAGAAAGTATAGATTAGAATTTGGTTGCTTTATACCTTACATATTAGTCATTTTTATAAGACTGGAAAGTGTGTTTTTGCAGATCGAGTCAAGCGGTTTGTAGGGCGAGCCGTAATTGGCCGTGGGCGACTTCGGGAAAAAACGGCGAGACCCCAAAAACACTTGTTTTCGGTTATGGAATGTACAATGTTTTTTTCGACCGAAACTATTAAAAAAACAATAATAATATTTTAATAATCGACAACAGGTCTATTTATCCGCTTGACATGGATTTGATCTTATTATAACAATAAAAATTTTTTAAGACACCCACAGTACGGTATTTAGGTTTGTTTCTTTTCCAAAGAAAAAAAAATCCACTGAAGTTAATTTCCGTAACAACCAAAGTACCTAACAAATGGGTTTAGTGACAAATGAGTTTTTCCGATCGGTCAAAAAAAAAATTTTTTTGGGGGATTTAAAAGCAAAAATTGGGTATTTTAAATAATGAAATACTTCAGTTGAATGAATTTGATCAATTTTGTAACTCAAATTTATTCACTGTGAAGTATTTTTTTTTTTTATTTTTTTGGGGCCCCTGATATTAGACACTTGACACATAAATAAAGTAATAATAATAATAATTTTAAAAATTATTAGAAAAATTAATTTTTAAATAAATTGAAAGATGCAGCACATTATTTTTTCAAATGACAACTAATCAAAAAGTGGATTGGCAGTTAAAAAAAAAGGCATAAAGGGTTTTAAAATGTTCAAGTAAAAAATAACTAATATTTAAATGTAAGTAAAAAATTTTTTTAAAGGATAAATTAAATTTTTAATTGGGGTTTTTTATCAAATAGGAGCAAAATAATTATATAATTAAAAAAAATGTCTAAATGTTTTTTTTTAAAAATTTGGGGGGTTTATCAGTAGTTTTTCTTTACCATTTAGTAATGTCTTATCGAGGGAAAGGGAATATAAAAAAAAATTTAACTATATATTTAAAAAATTGTAGGCTTTAAAGCGGGAAACCCAAAGGGGGGTTTTCCCCTTCCCTAATTGGGAAAAAAGTATCTAGGATACTTTTTCTGCAAATACAGTTTTTTTTTCCAAACTTGTGATATAAAATTACCTTTTTAATTAATGAAGCAATTATGTCAGTAACCAAAAGTTTTTGGGGGAAATATTTTACAAAGTTTTTTTTTTCCCGGTGCAACTAGGGGAAAAAAAAAGAACAGAACATGGATATTAAAAAAACATGTACATAGGGTTTTATTTTATTAAACATTTAAAATTATGTGGCAATTTTTATACCCAACTTTAGACCTTTTTACTTTTTTTTTTAAAAATTACTTATTTTACACATCCCAAAATATTTAAGACTTTTTTTAAAGTTAATTAAGAAAGATAAACATTATTACATGAATTAATTTTTAATATGAACTTTTAAATTTATGTGGATTAAGAAAATAAACTTTCCATATTAAATAGTCTGTACAAAAAAATTTTGGGGAAAAATGAAAGGAAGTTGTAGACATCAGATATTTTTATGAATAAATTTTTCCCTATAGTTTTTTTTTTTTTTTTTTAAAGGGTAGTTACTTGTCACTGGTTTTATCTTGAAAACCATTGTATTTTTTTGGGGGGGACGAAAAAATTATTATCAAAAATAACAGGCAATTTATCACAACTTTTTTTTACATCCATATTTTTCAGTGGCATTTTTAAATTTTAAAAGTGGACGCAACATTTATTTTTTTAAAACACAAAAATGCTAAAACTTTAGGGTCAAAAATTTTTTTAATATTGTTAATTAATTTCTTAAAATTTTAATAATCGATGGGTTTCTTCACATTTTTAGTTTTAGAAAACTCAAACACGAAGGATATTTAATCAAATTTTTTTTTCTTAAACCCGCCTACTTTTTTAAAAAAAATGTTTCATTTTTTTTAGTGCTTTTTTCGTATAGGAAAATTTTTTCCCCCAAATCTAGAGGTTTAACAGAAAATAGTATATGGGGGAAAAGGGGGAAAAATCGTTTAGAAATTTTTTAAACAAATCGGTAATCAATTACTTTTTAAAAAATTTTTTCCCCTTTTAATATTCTTAGTATCGTGCGCCTTCTAGTGATAAAGTATTATACTAATTTTTATTTTAAAGCTGTACCATCCATATGTGACTGAAAAATTAAAAATTTTAAAAAAATAGGTTTACGACCAATTAAAAAACATTCTGTATTATTACCAAAAAACCACACATTGGGACCCAAAAAATTTTTAATGTTATATAATCAACATAACAGAATAAACCCATTTAAATCCTTAGAAAAACCTTTTTAACAACAAGTTAAAAAAAGTGGATATTTCAGAATATATGTTTTAAAGGCCCAACCAATGCAAAATACGTAACAAAGGCCGTTAAGTTTGGGGAAAACCCAAAAATTTTTAAAATTTTTAAAAAGTAACTACTTTTTTTTTTATTAGGCCTTTTTTTTTTTCAAGATGTTTAAAAAGAAAAAAAAGGGAAAAAAAAATAAATGTAACTAATTAGGATGTTTTTTTTCTTAGTGGGTTATTAAAAAATTTTATAAAAAAAAAAAAACAATTTATTATACCGAGAAGTACTTACCCAAACTATAACATTCCAAAGTTATCAAGAAAGGGTTTTTAGGGGGTTTTTTAAAAATCGTGAAAATTTTTTTTGGGTTTTAAATTAAAATATACGGACAGTTTATTAAACCCTTTTAAATTTCCCCAAATATTCTGGCGATTTTTGGGGTTAATTTTCCCAAATGGAGTTTGTAGACTACCCACAGAGCATGTACATCATTTGTTTAGAAATTCTTGTCATATTCAGAAAAATATATTTTGAAAGTTTTTTATATAAGTAAATCCAAATCTTTAAACCGCAACCGGGGGGGTTGTCATCTGAGTGATTCCCAGAATGAGTTTTAAAAAAGCGTTTCTGTTTTCAGTGAAAACTGATTAAGCAGCCGACGAAGACCCCCAACAACTATGCCACAATAAATACGTGATGCATAATAATGATCTACAGTTTTTAGGAAAAAATTAAATAACAAAAATTTTGGGGGAAAATTTTGAGTAAAATAAATTACAGTGTTCCTTTCAATTAAGATTCGGTCCAAGATCAAGCCTAAAAAATTTTTGGAGAGTCTGATCTCATAATTGTATTATTGTTTATTTAAATATTTAGGACTAAACTTTGTTGATTTTTAAAGGGGTATAAAATCCAAGAAAATTTTCCTTAGAGCTATTTAATGCACAGTATTTTTCAAAAAAATTTCGGGGTAGTTATGTAGGTCCAGCCTAAGAACATATTTTTTAAATTTAAAACAAATAGGTTTCTCCTTTATAATTTTTTTGTTGACCATTTTTTTTTAAAATAAGTTTTTTGAGTTTCTAGGGTGACAAAATTTTCCTTTAAAAAAACCCTTTAAATAAAAGAAAATATTTTTTTGCAACAGCACATTTATTTTTAATTTCACTCAAACGTAAAACTTTATAAAACGATCTTGTTCAGTCTCACATCATCACCAGAATTTTCAAAACAATAACTTACTATTAATTTACAATGTACAAAAAAAAAAAAATTATAATACAAACTCACAGAAAACACGTAAAATTGTTTAAATGACACTAGCAACACAACTTTTTAAGCTTTTGAGAAACTATAGCTATAACCATCGGGAGATCTGTTGAGGGACAGCTTGCCTGGTGGGTAAAATCTGTGAGGAGCAGGAGTAGTGGTGTATGCGTCATAATTTGGTTGAGGTCTGGGTTGAGCTACTGGTGCACGGTATTGAGGTTGAGGCTGGTATTGGGGCTGAGGTTTTATTGAGGGGTTTTTGGGCTGGGCTGTGCTGGAGGCTGATATTGTGGTTGGGGTTGATATTGGGGTTGAGCCTGAGGTCTGTATTGTTGTTGAGGAGCCTGGTACTCTGGTGGGTTGTATTGAGGTAAAGGTTGGTATTGTGGTTGTGGTGCTACGGGTAGGGTTGTTGGAAGTGGTTGAGGAATTCCGTCTCCAGTTGCCCTAAAACCATGTTTACCGGGGGTGTAGCTGATGGTTTTGTCTATTAAGAGAAATAAAAAAAAAAAAAAAATTTTAATTAATTATATATATATATATATATATATAAAAAATATATATATATATATAAAAATATATATATATATATATATATATATATATATATATATATTAATTGATTTGGTTGTTAAAAAACAATTTTAAACGTGTTTTTTTTTTTAAAACTTTTATCTTTTGGAAAAAAAAAAAAATGTTAGTTTTTTTTTTTAAAATAATTTTCTCGAAAAAAATAAATAAGATGGCTTTTTTCCTTTTTTTTTAATTCAAGGATAGTTCAGTCCTCATTGGACAACCCTGTACATAGCAAAGGGGGTAAAAAAGCTTCAGGGCAGTTGTTTTTTTAAAATTTTAAAAAAAAAAAATTTTAAAAATGGTTTTTATTCCTTGGTAATAAAAAAAAAACAAAATTTAAAAAAAAAATTTAAACAAAATTTTTTTTAAAAGTGTTAGAAGTTTAGTTATAAACCGTTGGCGTCAAATTGATACTGACACCCGTGAGCTAACCACATGACTCGCAGAATAGGCCACTGCGGCTAGGTTCCAATATTACATCTCGAATGAGAGCGCAATGAATAGAATAACAAGCAGAGCTATATTAATATTGAAACAGTTCCGATTGGAATTATTATTTACTTAAAAAGTAGGATACTATATTCAATTTTTTTTTGTTTGACAAAATCACCTAAACAAAAAATATACCGCAAGGGTTTTTAAAAAGTCAGTGAACATGATTACTTAACAGATTTTTTTCCCAAACGATAATGAAGATATTTAAGAGCTTCAAGATGTTTTCTGTAAAGTTTATTTTTTTGTTTTAAATTTCCCCAGGAATTTTAACGGTCTAAACCTTTTACATTTATTATATTGCATATTTAATTGACATTAAACTGATTTATCTTATATCGGGATAATGAAACGCAATGGATTTTCTGTTTTTACTTCAAATAAAATAAAAAAACAAAACAATCCTTTATTGGAACTCAGCAGCACTGTCGTAACAAACCTTTTTTGGTATGACGTAAAATTTTAAAAAGAGTCAGAATGACCTTTAAAAAAAATTTACCCGAAACTAATTTTTCTTGAGAAATGATAATTAAAGTTGTTTTTTTAAATTTGGGGGAAAGAAAGAGATTTGACATTTTTTTTTTGGGTCAAAATAATTTTTATGCTAGAGGCCGATTTAAGCTTCATCCCTTATGAAAAATGTTAAATAACCTATAACCAGTAATTTCTTACTTCTGGCCATTGGGGTCTGTGTATGAGTAGGATCCTTTACGAGTACCATCAGCTTCACTTTCTTCCTTAAATCTACGCCATCTTCCTGGCTATATTGGGCACCAAAACGTCCATCTCCACCTTGATACCTTTGTTCCGCGATGATAGCTGCAGTTTTTGGGGTCACCGTGGTAACCTTGTCCTAGTGCTAAGCCCAATATGGCGGACAATACAATCTGAAAAAAAATGAGTTTTCATTAAATTTAAGAAATAAACCTATTGTGAAGATGACTAACTAATATTTATAAATTATAAAAGGGCTAAACCCCGAATAAATGAAGATTTTGCAATAAACGCTGTTTTTATATACAATATGAGATTTCTTTTTTGGTAATAGTTTTATTGAAAATTTGACTTCCCTTAATTTAAAAATAGTAGACACGTAATTCGCATTACCTGTCCCCAAAATTTTTATTTTAAAAAAGTCCAAAAATTCAGTTGCATCTGAAAAAAAAATTTGGGAAAAAATTTTTTTCAATGCAATTTTTAGCTTCTACGCACAATTTCAGATGTATAAGGTAGTTTTAATTTTTTGCCCATTTTTTGTAAATTTTTCCACTGTTATATGGTATTTCAATAATTTCCCCCTATGTAACCCTTTCATTACTGTAAATTGCCGTATCATGTACAAATTTGAGAGAAAAAAACCCCCTTTGGCATTTCTTTTAAACCTACCGAGTGGCGACTTGGAACGAAGTTTTTTACAAACTTATAACTCTTGACTAAAAATTAAGTACTCTTTGTTTATGTTCTAACCCCAACCCCTTTTAAAAAAAATGACATTTTTATTTAAAAATTTTTTTTGTGGTTCCCCCCCTTACGGGTTTTTTTTTACCCTATTTTAGATGGCAAGCCCCCAGGTTTTTTTTTTTCTTATTATTTCTCATGGTAAGATTAGGGGACATATTATGTGAGATACCAATATTATTTATTAATTGGGGGTTTAAAATTCAAGTTTTAATTTAATTTCACTTAATGTTATAAGAAAGAAAAAAATTTGGGAAAAGAAATTTTAAATTTTATAATTTACGACAGCTTACCAACAGTACGTATATATCTAATTTCTATGTATCTTTTTTGGGCCTTTCAATAACATCTGTAATTAATAAAAATACGTAGACTTGTTTTTTTTTTTTCGAATAAAAAAATTGAATTAACAATTTTTTAAAAATTACTTTGCACTTTTATAATGCTAAACGCACCCAGTCTTTGTTTATTCAGGAATTGCATTTTTCAAGTAATGCACTGAGACGGGGGAAACCCTTTTTTCATAATCATACAAATGCATGCTAAAAATATAGCGGTTATATACAGTGTTTCCCAAAATTTTACTCCAATCGGTAAAAAATATAAATTTTAATTTAAAAATTAAAAAAAAAAAAACACACGTTGTTATAGCAAACCGAATTAAAAAATAAAAAAATATTTTTTTTGTATACGGGTTTTTTTGTTTTAAAACCCCAAAATTTTAACAAAAAATTTTTTTGGGGAAAACTATATTTTATAATCTCAAAATTTTTAAAAAAGAAAAAAAATTTTTATTTAACATCTTTAAAAAAACACCAAGGTTTTTACTATAATTAATTATTTTTTTTTTAAAAAATTTTTTTTTTTTTTTTATTTTATTCTAATTTAATTACAAATTAATAAAAGACTTCGTATCACTGTGACAAAAATTTTTTTATTAAAAAAAATTTCTACTTTTTGTTCGTATGCTATAAAAGGTGTTTTTTTAACTATCAATTATTTTCTTATTTTTTTGTCTCAAACAACATTAAAAGTAATCCAATCAAATTCAATTTTAAATATATCTTAAATTTTTCGTAAATAAAAAATTTTTTTTATTCCTGTTTTTTTTTTGAAATAAAGTTTTATTTGTCCCCCAATGGTTTTTTTTTCTTTTTTTTCAAAATTTTTTTACTTAAAAAAAATTTGTTTTTTTTTTATATTCCGGGTTTTTTTTTCCCCAATAAAAATAATTTCACATAAAACTTAGAGGTCCTTGTAATACTTTGACCTAATAATATAAAATTTTTTAAATGCATTGAAAAAAACTTTAGCACATCTATCGTACCATAATTTTACCATTTATTTGCTTTGCATATATTTCAGTGGTAAGTTTTTTTTAAAAACCCATAAACAAGAATGACATTTCCCGTCGTTCTATTAATGGTATACACTAAACCTGTAAACTAATCGGGATATTTTTTTTTTTTTATTCTGATGATTCTAGTCGAAACATTGGAATAAAATTATAAAATAATTGTATTGTCATCGGCTCTTGACCCCTATACAAATTTTCAAGTTTATCAGACTTCTTAAAATATGTGAAAATTACGTTGAAGGAATGCGGTATATACATACATACATACAGGGTCTTTGATTATATTTACGTGGCTTCTGAGGCATTTATTTGTGAAGACAGAAAAAATGTTTTATATAAAAATTGTAGGATTTTTTCCATATTATCTTTTGAAATTATCAGTAAAAAAAATCACAATAAAAAAATGGAAAAATATAGGCATCTTCAACTTTTTTAAATGAAACACCCTGTATATTATGCGCTACAACGAAAGATCTATACAGTGATATTTTGGATAAACCATTTTAAGATATTTTGGGTTAAATTATTAATAAATTACAGAAAAGTTTCATATTAGTATCAAGAAAGCCAGGGAAACAAAAAATTTTTTAATTTGCTGAATTTGGTGAGGGTTTTCTCTGGACCAATAATTTTTATTTTTTTTTTTTTGTGATTAAACATTCCTGCAAAAGTAAAGGAAGAATTGTCGGTGAATAAAATTTTTTTTAAAAAACTTTGGATCCTCCCATAAACCTAGCTATTTCCAATGCATACTTAGGTCGGTCCTGCATGTTTTGTTCAGGAAGATTCTAATCGGACATAAATTTATAAGGAAAAAATTTGAAAAATTTTAAGGTTAAATAAATTTTATAATCTGTTTTAAGTTCAGATGCCGGATCCGAGATTGATATTTCAGGATTTTCTAAAATTATTAAAAATAGTGAGTGCTAGTCTAATAGAAAAAGTATCATAATTATCCTGAAAAAAAGAGGATTTTTCCCAAAAATTTGTTTTTATTTCGTGCGCAGTCCTTTTCTTCATTTTAAAGCTTTTTCGTTTAATAAACTTTCTTACTCTGTATTTAATAGTTTTTATAGATGATACCCGTTGTTAAGGATATAATAAGTAATATTTCCCCCTTTTTTTGTCGTCCCTTATTATTGTTACCATAAAAAAGGCGCATAATAGGGATTTTTTGTTCTTCTGAATAGCCCATCGAAAAAAAACAATAAAACTATTTTTTAAGGTTAAAATGAAAAATTTTTAACTTTTAACAATATCAATACGTCAAATTTATTAAAACAATTTTATTGTTTTTTTATATTTCTTTATAATATGTTTTTTTTTAAATTATTTATATTTTAAGTTAAAAAATCTAAAAAAAAATTATCCAAAAATAAACAATGTATATATATTTGAAATCAAAAAAAAAAAGATCTTTTTTTTAAAAGGAAATATACGGGGGGTTTCCCTTTAAAAAAGTTAAGTTGTATTTTTTTCCATTTTTTTTTTGGGTTTTTTTTACTGAAAATTTAAAAGATAATAGGAAAAAAAAAATTACAAATACTTATAAAAACATTTTTTTGTCTTCAAAGATAAAGGCTCCAGAAGCCACGAAATATAATCAAAACCCCCCCACATAAACTTTTAAAAATTTTTTTGGGAGGGGTCATAAAAAAATTTTAAATTAAAAAGGGAAAAACCCCCAGATAACCCACTATGGGGTAGTAAAAACCCCTTTTTTCCCCCAAAAAAAATTTTGTGTCGCCGATATTTTTATTCTTGTAGGAAGTGCTTTTTTTTAACCGAGACTATTTTTTTTTTTTTTTGGGGAAAATAGGGGAAAAAAAAAAAAAGGGGGGAGTCGCCCCGGGCCAAAAAAAAGGGGGGAAAAAAATAAAACAAAAAAAATTTTTAGCAAAAAAAGAAAATTGATAGCGCCTTTTATGATGATGTTTGCAAAAAAATTTTTTTTTTTTTTTTTTAATTTTTGGGGAGTAGTATTTTATTTAAAAAAAAAACGTCGTACAAAGGGCTCAGAAAATTATCTCATACACCCTGATCAAAGCGACCCTGTTAAAAATTTTGAAGCGCCCGATGCAGGCCCGTCCTGCTTTTTTTTCGTTGGGGGCCCCTCCACGTCTCGGTGCAAATTTTGTATAGATTCACAAGATTTTTAACAATGTTCTCCAAACTTTTATAAAAAAATTTTTAAAAATTTGAGTTTTATCCTAAAATTTTAAAAAAACCGTTTTAAAAATTCACTCGACCATTTTCCAATTTTCCCGGGGGCCTTGAAGATGTAAAACACGTCCCATATTTTAATCATTAACAAATACCAAAAAAAATTATTTTAAACAATTTTTTTCCCTTTTTAAAATACCAATTGGTGGAACATTGATTTTTAAACCGAACTATATAAAATAGTTTTAACAAAATCCATAAACCAATGTTTATATATCCCCTTTTTTTTTTTTATTTTAAAAAGGGATGGTTTGAAACAAAGGGAAATTTTTTTAAAAAAACCCCAATTTTGATTTTTTTTATCAAAAAATAATAAGCATGTATTTTTGTTACCAAATATTAAACCCTTTTAAAAAAATAATAGGTGATATTTTTTGTAATAAAGATTCAATCATTTTTTTTTATTCTTAATAATTTTAAAAAAACTTTTTATTAGTTTTTGGGAAAAAATAACTGAAGAAATAAAAAACGAAATGAAAATAATTTGTTGACTCCCTTAGTTATATCTATAAAGAAATTCGACAATATATGAGTACTTACTAGAATAAGTATTTTAAAAAAATAAGCCAAAAAAAATTTTATACCAAATTTTTTCCCCCGGGATTTTTTTTTAGATTTCATATTTCATATAACTAAAATTAATTTAAAAAATTTTTTTAAAAGATATTTTTTTTTTAAAAAAACAAAAATTTTATAAATTAAAAAAATATATTTTTTTTTAAGAAAAAAAGGTTTTTTCACATTTTTTTTTGGGGGACATAAATTATTAAAATTTATTTTAAGTTAAATGTTTTTGCAAAAATTTTTTTTTTGTAATTTTTAAAAAATCTAAAAAAAAAAAAATAATTTTTTTTAATTAAATTTTATTTTAAAAAAAAAATGTTATTTTTGGGGGCCTTTTTTTAAAAAACAAAATATTCCCAATTTTTTTTTTTAAAAAATAACTTTTTATTAAATAAAGATGATAACTAAGTTTTTAAAAAACCTCTAAATTTTTTTTTTAACCCCAAAAAATTTTAACTTATAATTAATTTTATAAATTTACAGACCGCCCAAGATGTTTGGGAATATCATTTTTTTTTTTAAAATTTTTTTTAAAGGCTATAAATTCCACCCCAAGCTAAAAAAAAAAAAAAAATTTTATATATATATATATATATATATATATATATATATATATATATATATATATATATATATATATATATATATATATATATATATATATTTTTATAAAATTTTTGTTTATTATTTATATGCAAAATAAGAATAAATTAGTAAACTTTTCAAAAATAAAAAAAAAAGGGAATAAAAACATTTTTTTTTAAAAAACAAACCCCAAAATTTTTTTTTTAATTACAAAAAGTTCATTTTGGTGAAAAATAGCTTAACAATACCCTGTAGCACAACAATCACCAACTACTGCCCCCCTGCCCCTGCTTTTAGTTTTTATACCTCGGTACAGCCTTGGGGGTGGACCCGGACAGAGACTCCTAAGAACTAAACACGTTATGGTACTGTCTGTTCTTAAAATTTTAAAAATGGGGAGTATTGGGAACTAGGAAATAC
>JAHBCN010022598.1:0-13139 GCA_019359885.1 Listronotus oregonensis
TCAGAAACTATAAAACGGACGAAAAAAGCAGCAGATTTCCTAATATTTCTGAATCAAAATTTAGCAACCCTAAGGAAATCATAATTTTAACTTCAGAAATCTTAAACATTTGATAATTTTTAAATATATCTTTATGAACGATTTACCCCAAAAATTTTGAACAAAATCCTATAAACAATGCCGCTATCTACGAAAAAAAAAATCTAAAGCGCCCAATTAACCCTAATTAAAAAAATTATATTAATTATTATTTCATAAATTTTAACTGTAAAAATATGTGTACGTTTGAAAAACTTATTATTAAGTCAAACTTTAAATTTTTTTATCACGTCATAAAAAAAAACATCTATAATAAACAGGGGGAATGATGCAAAACTATTTTTTACCCTAAAAATTGCTTTTAATTATTTAGGAAAGGTCACTTTTTAGTTGATGATGACGAGAGACCCACATGACCAGTTTATATATTTTTGCCTACATTTTTTTTACCTTAAGACAGTTTGGGAAGGCTAACTACGAATGTACCATGGATATCTAAAGTGGAGTCAGAGCCAGCTTATTTAAACAGAACTCTATAATGTGGAGGATTAGAGGGAAGAAAAACTCCTGCAGACAGCAGGTTAGACAGTCAAAAAACTCTAGGAAATAAGAAGTGGACAATGTGGAAAAATCGAGTCTTCTTCACATGAACTGTAAAAGATTACATAAAAGGCACTTAACAATGTTAGCCTGAGGGGATTTTACGGGAAGAAATTATATCCCAATTCTTCCTAAGCTAGATAAAAACTTTATACTTTTAAACAGTTTTGTTTTCCAGGGCAGTATAAGGTTCTATCAATACGCCCTCGTATAAAGCCGAGCTTTTCAGAAAACCGTTCTATTGACCGAATTTTTGCTTTTTGAATCGCAAAAATGTGCATCGCCTACTTCAGTGGTCAAACCTTTTTCATTCATGCCCAAGTACCTACGTATTAGGGATTAGAGTGGTAAACGATGAATAGCAACTTTTTTAACTGTATTTTTACCTAAATATCCCAAGAATTATGTGTGGTGTATAGATTATTTCGACCATTGTCTGATTTAGACATTCTTAGAAATTTGTAAGATCAATAAGCATTCAAAAGAGTTTTTGAAAATTTAACAGTAAGATTAAAGTTTTTTTAGGGGCGCACCAGAAACTTATTATTATATCCTGTTTTTTTATGTGATATACATATGAAATTTAGGGAAGGGTCATTCTAGATAAAAAAAATATATATACTTTGTAAGTTTTTTTTTTTAATTAAACCATGCTTAAAAGACTAGAAACCGGTTGGTAAAGGAGATTTTTGGAATACGGTTAAGTTATATTAAATAGTTTTGAGTACTTATATACCTGTTAGGTATACATTTTTAATCAAAAGATCATTTTGTGGGCTAATTTTTTAACATAACAAGGCATAAAATTATGTAATACATAATTTGTAAATAAAAAATTTAACACTGTAGTCGAACCTACAATCACTGGACTTTATGACCCCCAAACCATTAACTACTTCTCCCACCCCCCTTACCCTCCACTCCGATCAAAGCCTGCTATGGCTTTTTCCTGGTTTACAAGTTTGAAACCATTTGATCGGAAATTACATAATTCCCCCAAAACCACTTAAATGATCACCCCCGTTCCTCCAACTCCGACCCAATAAGACTGCCTGGAACTTTTCCCTGCTGATTGTGAAACCGTTTAATAAATGAATTTGACCCCCACGGCCAGCTAAACGATCACTCCCCCCAATACCGTTCAACCCACATATTGACCCCCCTCCAAAATCGCCCTGTACCAAAGCCCGCCATGTTACTTTTCCCTGCTTATTGGTTTGTGGAAACGTTTGATCATGAATTTCATCCACGGCCAGCTAAGGATCACTACCCAATACCCTTCGACCTCAAAATTGACCTCCTCCAACATCACCTTTGGGGGTGATTTTAGGAGGGTTGGAGGATTATCGGGTTGTGTCCATTGAGTCTTTATCAGCGTATTGAGAACGGAACGTAAATGTTAATTTCGAGGAAATTTGGTTTTTTAGTAGGATGGCTGTCCTGCTCATAAAGCAAGGCCAGTTCAGGAATTTTCTACTTTGGGGCTTTTCCCAAAAAGGTTTATTTGTGGCAGAATTCCTACCATGGCCGGCAAGGTCACCGGATTTGACTTCCCCCTTGACTTTTGTTTGTGGGGAATTAACTCAACTAATTTACAGGTATCCCCGTGAGAGGCCTGTAATTTGGTTAGTTAAAGGGGAAAAATATTCGATATTACTAACTCCATTAAGCGTAGTTCATAAGCTTGCGAAATGCGATTTAGAATTACAATTCGCAAAATTTTTCCCCTTTTTTGGTCAGCGCTGCGACTGCGAATTTTAGGGATTTAGTGCTGGAACGTTGGCAAGATGCAAGATGGAAGTATTGACGCCTTTGAATATAAAACTGATTGACGCTCCGTATTGACGTTTTAATTTTCCCTTCTTTAAAACATTTTTGTGTTATTTATAATTATTTTTTTTTTAAAAATATTGTATCTTTCGCTAGGTTTTTCTCTGTGTATTGTTTTAATAAACATTTATAAGCTTTGGTCGTCAGTGAAAATAGAAGGACGTTGAAAAATTTTAATGCTGAAAAAGGGCTATTGCATTTACTGACTTTCATAATTGCATCTTAAGGTGGATTTATTAAAAAAACAACAACAAAAAATAAAATATACTTTATTCTCATAAAGTCTTTATACAGGCAAATAACATAAAATAAAAATAAGACATTACATTAAAAAAATCACAACTTTATTTTAACTTGGGCATATATTTTTAAAGGAAGCCTTGTTTCTAGGCAGCAAGCGAGAGCGACAGAAGAATTACAGTATAACCTTTCCCCCGCTTCTACGTGCTCATTGGTCGGTGAGAAGGGTATATATCCCACCCCGTCGTGCTGATTCGTCAGCCAGTCCTTCTGGACCAATTAGCACGTTGGAGCGAGAGAAAGAATATTTTGATTCATCTTTCTCTCTTGCACGCTTTTTGGCACTGTCTTAACGGTGAGGCTGAATGGAGGAATATGCTGGAAACTTTTAAACTTTTTATTTTATTTTTACTTCAAAAACCTTACATGCTTTTTAAAACATATGAGAGAATGACAGGTTGTCATGAAATAAAAGGGGTCGCTTTAATTCCAATAAGATTATGATTTTATCGAAAAAAAAACACCCTAGTTTTCTTCATTTTAAAACTTTAAAAGAAGATCCCCCTTTTTTTTCCCTCGTTCCGTCAATGCCGCCCAAGCATAAAAACATACAGAATTTGCATTTTACATTCCTTTTTGACAACCTGTCATAAGAAGCGGTGTTTGATGCGGCCAAGGCCGTTGGTATTTATATATATATATATATATATATATATATATATATATATATATATATATATATATATATATATATATATATATATATATATATATATATATATATATATATATATATATATATATATATATATATATATATATATATATATATATATATATATATATATATATATATATATATATATATAAATAATATTACATGGCCCCAAAAAATTGAGCCGTAGTAACTTAATTTTTGAGCAACGCCAAAAATCAAACAGTATCTATATCAAACCATGCTCGTGGTCTTCAATTTGCGGAATTCGCAAAATCTTAAAATAAAGTCAATTTTCCCGCTTTCACATTTCAAATATTAAAATCGCAAAAAAGTGACATTAACCTCTTGGACAACTGTCATATTTTAAGTCGACCAAAAGAATCCGTCAATTTTCCCACCCCCTAGATTTTAAATTTTTGGAATCGCAAAAAGCTTAAGAATAGGAGCTCCCAATTGCCACATTTGAAATCGACCAATCATAACAAGTTTCGCAATTCTAAATCGCATTTCGCAAGCATATGAACTACGCTTTACACCAGGTATTGTCGAATGTTGGGACGGATTTTTATCCGGTCGGGTATTGGAACTCAGCGGGGCCCAATTCTTCGAGCTTTTTATTAAAATAAAAATGCTTTTGAGTGTATTTTGGAGTTATTTTTTTATTATTAGGATTACTATTAATTTCATTAATTTTTAAGAATGTTTATGAGTTTTTTAGAATAGCGGATTATTTTATTTTTTGGCTTAAGTATGATATAAATTCAACATCCTTTTAACTAGGTGATTAAAACAAAAATGATTTGCATAAAAACCTTGTAGGGAGGAAATTCCCCGGTCGTTTCTTTGATATGCCATTGTTATAAATTCACTCGGAAGAATTTAAATTATTTTATTAATAAACCCTTCTTATTTTTTGATGGAAATCGGAAAAATTCGTGTAATCTTGAATAGTCAAATTTGGCATCACTGACTAGTGTGTGTGTTTGCAGTTCACTCGAGATATTCTCCCTCTTCTTCTTGGGCGGTGAAGGGGAACGGTAACTCCACGTTTTCTGTCTGTCTTTATTTCGCCGCCTTTGCCTATAAATTGAAATTTTTTTTTTATTCGCACTGCACCTAAGAAATTGGTTTCCAGACGCTTTGGGTTTGGGGTCTCAAAGAGCAACAAAAAGTGCCCTCTCTGCATTACCAAAAATCCATCTAGGAAAGCCTCAAGCTTCCTATTTTGTTTGTTAGTTCTACGTAGAATATCTAAAACTGCTGTCTATAGAAGTGTTTTTTATAAACCTTAAAATGTTTGTCCCCTTTTAAAAAAACCTCTTGATTCATTTAAAAGTGCAGTATTTAGAACTTAAATTTCCTTTGAAATTTAAAACAAATATCGATCAAGCTGTGATCTGGCGTAAAGTGGGTTTAAATTTTAGGGGATGAAGGGTACATGAAAGGCCATTGCCTTTTTCAAATCACCGCGGTTTAGCAAAAATAGGACGCGAATAGTTGTTTAATGTTTGATTGTCGGTAAAACATGTGTTCTTATGGGCTTTATATTTGAGTTTAATAGCAAATCTCAGTTATTTCCTAAAGATCCAGTGATAGACAATATTTTGAAACTTTAACATTATTGACGGAATGAAAGAAAATGGGTTATACAGTTACTTTTCTAACCTGTAGTTTATCTTAAAACCGCCAACAGAGGCTGTCCTAAGATAAAAAAAAATTAAATAAATGCATACTTATATGCACTATAAACAAATCACAAACCGATGGCTTGATCAAAAATGTATCTATTATAGATTACATTACAGTGACTGAGGAAAAGTCTAAAAAACTTAAAAAGGTCCATCCCCTGAATGGTTTTTTATCAGATATGGTTGTTTCGCGTCCCAAGTGCACTTGAAAATTATTATTCCTAGTCATGCCATGACAAACCCTAATATTTTTCTTTTAGAATATATTTTTATCAATATATCAATCTTATAAACTATTGTATTCTGATTTGTATTAATGTTCGTATAACCCTAGGTATAAGTATAAATATTTTCATCTACCTTTTTATGGCAGGCATTTTTTTTCGTTGGTATTGTTAAGATTTTTATTTATTTTTGTTTTTTAAAAAAATATACTTAAAAGGTAAAAAAATTAATTTATAAATTTGATATTTCCTGTCATACTGTGTTTTATAATTTAGGATTTCGGCTACTGTATATCTTAGAATTTCTTATAAAATTAACTTTTATTATTTTATGCTTTCAGCATCATAACTCAAAAACCATAGTAGACTATATATTTATTTAATGAAAAAAATTATTTGAGTCTAACCATCTTAAAAAAAGACAATCCACAAATGCCAACATCTGCGCTGATTTGGGGCAAACAAACACCCTAAAGAATTTTAACAATAAAGATTTCCGATCATCCTCATTTTGAAAAAAAAGTCACAAGGTACTTTTAAAAATTGAAAAAACTGCCGGTTAATGTTTTGGTTCTCCTTCAAAAAAGCTCTTTTAAAAAAATATTTTAAAGAATTTCTTTTAAAAGGGTTTTGTGCTAGTCCTTAATTGTGACTTGCATAAAATTTTTCAAAGAAAAATTTCTAGTAAAACGATTTATTTATTGATAGTATGAAATCGATCATGTTTTGATAACATTAAACTGTCATTTATCCTTAAAAATAATTTTTTTATATATTAATATAAAAAATCTTCATTTTAAAGTTTAATGTTAATAATTTGCTACTTGATTCCCCCATTGTGGGATTAAGTATTATATTCTTATTAAACTGTCCAGTCTAGGTTAGAAACTTAAACTGCACTAGCGATTCTCGAGGTTCTAATATGAACCTTATGAATATGCATGCATGAAGAAGAGTTAAAAGTAAACCCCTGCCCATCTGAAAGTGTACCTGTTTGTAATTTTGAAGAAATTGAGCTGATTTCTATATTCTCATTTTTTCCATGCGTGGAATTCGCAAACCAAATTGACCAGATATACCTCAACTCTGGGATAGGAATGCTGTTGGTACTTATTCTTCTTCCCTGGGAGCCGTCTAGATTTACTACCGGAGGCAGCGTTGCCGCTTGGGCTTTTTTGCCTAATCACCCATTATCATTTATACCAATTCCCATTAGTTTTTTTCCTTCTACAAGTCTGTATAACCCCAAGACTGGTTGGTTGATATATTCCTGTGAGCTCATTTTCGGTTGCCCAAATAATGCCTGTCCAACGCTTTACATTTGCACAGTATATGGTAGGCTGTTTCTTCCCCCTTGTCGCACATTCTGCAACTTGGGTCTCCATTGTATGAGCTTATCTTATGTAGGTGTCCTCTTAGGTTATCGTGCCCTGTTAGCAGCCCTACTATTATGCGAAGTATTTTCCTACTTTGGCTAAGTAGTTATTCCTTCATTCTTTTGGATGAGCCCCTTTTGAAGCCTTTTCCATGTCTTATTCTACTGAGGCTCCCCCAGTATTCCTCGTGATTGTTTCGAATCGATTCCCTGATTGGCCCTCGTGCTAAGTTTTGGTCACTCCAAGACACGGTCAAATTGCGTTGTTCTGCCCATGAAAAAGCATAAATGGACTTTTTCTTATTGTCTAGATTATTGCCGCTAGTCCAAAGCAATGCGAGGCATCCTCTCTCCAATGTGCTGACACTGAAACCCAGAAGGCGGCTTGAATCATATAAGTAAACAAGTAACAAGGAATACATTTATACAAGACTAAACAATAAAAAGGTTTTTACTAAACCAAAATACCTTTGCAGACAAAATGTTGCACATTGTAGACGCACTATAAAGTAATGGCGGCACAGAATAAAATTCTGAGCTAATTGTAGCAGATAGAAGGTAAAGAGAATCATGGTTGGTGCGCTTCATGTTGTTCTTTAGGTAACTGCTAGAATTTTTTTTGGATCACTAGTTTCTCAAAGCAGAAAACGTACAGCTTTTCAGTGATCAGAAAAAAACACTAATTTCGAATATTTAAGGGACACACAGGTTAAAAGAGAATAGGTACACTGTGCTCATTAAACAAGTATTCTTTTAAATTTTAGAACTAATTTTTTTATTCGACAACTGCAAAAAGTAGAAAGAAGGTCTTATAAATGGAGAAAAGGGTCCTGATCTTTTTGAGAACTGTTATTTTAGGCTATCCGGAAAACAGAGGAAAAGTACATTTTTAATGTAATTGGTTTAATTTTAGGATAAATATATATTAACACTAACGGAAACAAAATGTACCTACTATGAAAAATAAAAGAAAATTAACATAAGATTAAAACAAATTAAAGAATTTAAATTATTTTTTAAGGGTTAAAGGCGAAGCAGTATTAATTTTAGAAATCAAAACTAATTTGTTCAGCAAGTTATAAAATAAATTAAGGTTATTAAAAAAAGAAAGGTTTTTAATGAAAGATATTTCTTGGACTTGCATTGTCCTAAATTATTTAAAATCAGGATGCGTTTCCACTGGTAAGGATCTCCAACCGTGGGTGAGTACTGGGAGGATTTATTTTTTAGAAGTTCGGTAAATAAAGGCTTTTGGGACCAAATTATTTTGATCCTAGCTTAAAGATAGCTATTAAAAAAAACTAAGGTTACTTGTGCTTCACCGCTGATGCAAATTAATTTTGGTAATCTTACGATACAACCATAGATAACCTAACTTTAAATATGTAATCGATAATCGCATTTATGGCAAGTTTAAGCTACCGCGCACTAAACAAACTATCAGGTTATCCAGCAAGCGTATTTAAAATAAAGGACCAGTGCCAGACTTAGAAAGAAATTTCTATAAATAATTAATTTATATTTATGAATTATGTTTTTTTTCCAATTTTGACATTTAAAATGACACTTTTTAAAACTCATTGACGTTATCAAACATCTTAGTTTTTATAACTAGTTACAAAAAGTAAAATTTTTCGCAACTGGTAGGTAATGAAAAGTAAGTTATTTGACAACGTCAATAAATATTGAAAAGTGTTTAATATTTTAAACTTTAATTAAAAAAAACATATTACCTATATTCAAAATTGGAAAACATATTCTGTAAAACGCGTTGGGGAACACTATTTTTCATTTGGTTGCACAAATATCTCTTTATTACCCAACATATTTAAATTATGTTAGGTAGTAATATAAACAATAAGGTAACAAATTTAATAATACAAAATTTAAATAGCAAAAATAGGGGCTAATAAAAGATAGGGTTTGTTTAAAGACCCAGTCTTTGTACAGCTGTAAAACGGTTTTGACACTGTTAGAATCGATTAAACGATTGATTGACGAGGAGATGCCGACCAATCGCATGCAGAGCGGGGTATATGTATATATATATATATATATATATATATATATATATATATATATATATATATATATATATATATATATATATATATATATATATATATATATATATATATATAATATATATATATATATATATATATATTCTTTCCACCCACCAATGAGCACGTTGGCAGATCTCCAAAAACAGTTTATAAATTTTTTATAAACAAAAGGGAATGTATAAGGGCTACCACTAGACACAAAAAAGGTCAATAAAACAGTAAAACTTGTTTAGAATTTGTAATTATATAAAAATTATATAACAAATCACAAAATAAGTCAATCCAAAAACTCAAAAATCAGTCTGCTAGTCCGTTCTGCGCACGATTTAAGATCCTAAGCGATGACTACCGCCACGCGCACGGACACATTTTTCGCCCATAAAATCTAACTTATTAACTGCGCATCTGATACCCTTTGCCGGTCCATATGAAGGTCAGTGGATACAACTCATACAAACATATCATTTTAATCAGTTACTAAAAACCCGAAATGTGTGTAGCGTTTAAAAGAAACTTAAATTTTTAATAAATATTATGCACCTTTTAAGAAAGCAATAAATACACCTTTATTAATTATTAAATTTAAAGAATATGTCGAAAAACAAAATAATAGGTTAGAAGAAACGATTATTCGCAAAAAGATTTAAACACAAAAGCTTAAAATTATGATAGCTATAAAGCATTATGGCTTGCTCATTACGGGGGTCATTTAAGCGTTTTTGCTATTTAGAACTGCAAGTTAGAAATTTAAAAAAACCAACAAAATACCAAAATGGAAACATCTGCACTGATTTGAGGGCGTAAATACAAACTACCCTATAGAATAATAACAATAGGATTTTCGATCATCAGTCATATCGCAGAAATGTCACAAAGTACTTTTAATAATCGAAAAAAACTGTCGATTAATGTTTTGGTCGCCTCCCATATAAAAAGCTTTTTAAATGGCATTTCTTAAGATACATGTGGTTTTCTGCCAGTCCTTGAACTGTGACTGGCATGAAATTTTACAAAGAAATAAGGAAACCAGAAATATTATATTGACCAAATCACATCAATCATGTTACAATAAATATTTTTTAAATATTATTTAAGAATATGTAGGTCTATTTTTGGCTTATTGGTAATAATGGTTCAGGACAGATCAGTAAGAACTTGCCAAGTCTAATATTAGAGGGAAGTTCTTTCCACAATTTTGTTCCATTCTTTTTTAACTTGGCAAGTGTTTTACTGTTCTCTGTAGTAAAGTGTTTTTTATTAATCCGGACAGTTTTTCTTATTAATACAGATGAACAGGGATCAGTAAAGAACTTGACGTATATAAACTTGGCTAGCTCAAGAAAAGTATGTGAAAATTCTATTAATTTCCTAAACGCACTAAATTAGCACTTAATTCATATCTGTTATAATTATTAAAAAATAAATTATTTTATTATAGGTCTGCTAAATTTTCAAAACCTGGCAGACCCACTGTTTTTTTTTTCAGTATTTTTAAAATCGTTACTACACTCAATTTATCAATTACGCACCTAAATAGCACCTAAAAAGCCCCTAATTTTGATCTAAATTTCGTTGCATTTTTTTGAGTTGGGCTAGCCAAGTTTATATACGTAATAACTTGCCAAGTCAATAAAGTGTGGAACAAAGTTGTGCACAGAATTTGGTCTGATTTTAGATTTCAGTACTTTAAGAGGCCGGTATTTTCTAATAGAACTTGGCCCCTATTTTACATAAATAATGATTTTGATTGAGGATAAACATATGTCAAGAATGCTTAGTTTTTAAGGTACAGGGTGTAAAACAAATACATTTTTTGTGATATTTGACAAACGATTTAAACTAAACTTACAATCTTTCTTACATATTGTATTGTATACCACAAACAGTGTCAATACCAAAGACTATACTCTTTTTTTCGTGAGTAAAACAAGTAAAAAGTTTAATCACGGCAACTAATTTTGACTTGGGTACCTCTTCGTTTTTGCAAAAAAAAAATGGTAATAGGAAAAGGTATGGTCAATTTAGAAATGTCGTCATCATTACGGTATCTGAATCAGTAACACTAGTCAAAATTTGTCGAACTAGCGGTTTACAAATTAGAAATATTTGATAGCAACAATATGTTGATTACCCTGTAAAATAAATTATGTTGGGAAAGAAGGCAACAAATTATTAGTTTTTAGAGCTGGGTAGGAATCGAATCCTTTTGGAATAGAATCCAGGAATCGATTCCTTTTTATAGATCCTGGTATCGATTACTTTTTAAAAATAGGATCAGTGATCCGGATTCGTAATATAATTTTAAAATGGTCCGGAATCGATTCCTTGTTGGAAGGATCCGATTCCAAGAAAGAATCGATTCCTTATATTTCTAATTTAAAACAATTGCCAAAAACCGTCATTTTAAATTTCCAAATTTTTTACCTAAGATTCTTAATCAGCATCACATTAATTTTCGGAAATTAGGATAAAGAATTTTAAAACATCTACCTAGTAAGATCTTTTGAAATAAGAAAACACACCTAACATGTGATTTTTAACTAAAATATTTTGTTCTTTTAGGTCCGGAGGAACAACATTTAAACGAAACAATATTTTTTCGTAACCATAGAGTCTGGTATCCAATAACTAATTGCTCGATATTTATAATTTTTGTTATCCTTGAGATAGTCCTGAGGGACTTTTAAATGGGACATTTAATTATTTCTGTTTGGGCTGTCAACCAAAAATAAATTTAAAATTTTAATACATTTTTATATTCCCTAAGCAAAGAAATTATTAAACGGTACTGGTGAAACTTCCTGTAAAATTACAATAAGATGTCCCATTTATAAGTCGCTTGAGGTTATCTTAAGAATCACATTTAAAAACCTTATGAAAATCTAGGTAGGTAGGTAGATTTAAAGTGAGTGGGTATAACACCCTTCCCCGCGACCGATCGGTCTTTTGGCTCACACCCTTTTATATTTCCCCCCACCGGGTTTAAAACCAGAGTATAACAAACTTGACAGTAGCGACAGCTCGGGATCCAATTTTTAAAAGCGCATGCGCGAAATATGATTGCTATCCGTCAAAAGAATACATAAAAGCCATCTGAATTTTAGTCAGGGAATCTGTGTTCAGTCTTTCATTTTTATGGAAGGAAGTTAAAATCGTGTTTTGTTCGTAATTGCTGTGTTTTTTAAAACTTTACATTTATTTTATTATGCCTGGTATTTCTTGGCATATCGCCCTTGTTCAACAAGGTCTGGAGATGGAAAATCTTTTTTTCTTTTCCTAAAAATTACGAGCGGGAAGTACAAGGCACTGTTCTATTATAGTGGAAAAGTATTTGTTATTATTTATTAGTGATATCATCAAACTTTAATTAAACGTAGAGTTTGAAAATTTAAGGTATGTAATCTATTTATTTTAGTGCCAGCAAATGGGCGGAAGCCTGTAATAGAATGACATACCCCCCAAAAAAATTTAAATACATACAGGCTATGTGAAATTTCATTTTGAAGAACGGTGTTTATCAAAAGTAACTTTTTTTGGGACGTTTTTGTTTTCGAAATATTCATCATCAAAGTTAAAAAACAAAACCCTCATTTTTCTAATTTCCCTTCTTTTCGACACAATTGTGATTTTTACAAAAGTGGAACACAATATTTAATAAACACCCTTTAAAACCTTGTATTTTAATTATTTTACACCTTTTTCCCCTTAAATTGCTAACTTTCAAGTTCAAAGGCAGCCCAAGGGTTGCGGCCTTAGTGTAAATATGGGGGACGGTTGAAAGTGGAGGTTTGCAACTAAATGGGAAAAAAAAAAGGGGTAAAAATTAATATAAAAACAAGTTTTTAAAAAGGGGTTTGTGAAATATTGTATGCAATTAGTGTATAAACCAAAATTTTGTGCAAAAAAAAGGAGGAAATAAGGTTGGTTTGATTTTAAACGATGATAATATTCCGAAAACGAAACGTCAGGAAAAAAATTCTTTCAGATTCGTGATCAGCGCCCCAAAAACCTCCGTATACCAAATTTGGTTAAAATCGCTGGCGTCCACTTTCGAGACAATTACCAAATTTGGCCACCCCCAATAATTTACGGCAGCACACCTTTTAGTTTCAAGGTAAAAAGACTTTGGTCAGAAATATAAGACATATGGTAGGTACCATTCTAATTTTTACCCTAAATAAGGGGTTAAAATTATTCCCTACATATTAAATTACACAACAGTTGAAATAGGGCTGATCCAGACATAAAATTTTAAAATCCAAAAGATAATGGGTTCTGAAAATTGAAAAAAGGTTTTTCATAAAAGTAATAAAATTTTAAAATATGGAGGGCAAAAGAAAATAACTTAAAATAAAATTT
>JAHBCN010022599.1:0-13236 GCA_019359885.1 Listronotus oregonensis
GGGGAAATTTCCAGTGTAATTTCCCGGAAGTCTAGTGGATGAATTTTCCCCAAATTTTTTGTCGTTGCCATAGAGGTGATTGTAAATAAAAGCTTCTGATTGGTTGGAAAGAGTAGGTTCAAAATTTTCTATAAAATCGGTATACTTTATACTTTTACCGGTATAATTTTTGTATGGATTTCTACTTTCTTTTACTATTTATATCTGTTTTATTGGTTTGTAAGAAATGCGATGTTGTAAGAGGTGGTTTTTTAGGATTGAAAATTTTCAAAAGAATGAAATTGGTAATATTTCAGGCAGTAATATTTTTAATTATTAAATCTGTCAAGCTATTGATTTTTTGGGGATAAATCTTTTTTTTGTAATTAAGCTATAATAAGGGTTGATTTATAAGCGAAATAAAATTATTACATATTTTAAGCAACAGCATTCTAAAATTAAATCACTATGGTAAATTAATCATTTATTTTAGGGTAAATATTTTTTTTTAATTTAAGCTCTAACAAGGGTTAATTTTTATGGGTTAAAATATTTTAAAATTATATTCTAAAGCATAAAACAATCATTAATTATCAACTAATCTAAACCAAATTTTACCCATCTCAAGGTTTAAAATGTTATTCCATAAGTTTTGACAATTAGGGGTAGTTTTCACCCTTAAAAAACAAACAGCGCACATCACCATGAAATAGAATTTAAAGTAAATTTAAAGCGCCTAATTCCAAACTTTTATACAAATTGATGAAGGACACAAAAATTGCGAGGTTTTGCAATTTTTTAGCTACATTTCCGGTACTATAATTATTTATCATCAAATCGTTTTAATTTGTCAATTTTTTTTAAATCTCATAAGGGATGGTTATTTAAAGGTTGAGTTATGGTAGTTAAATATTTATTATACCGTAAACTGTTAAAAAAAAAAAATTTCTACAATAAAACCATTATTGAATAATTTTTAAATGAAAAAAACATTTAGGGTTGAAACCTTAAAATATAATGTTAGATATAACTCACAACATAAAAATAGATTCATTCCACATATTTAGCTATGATTTTAATTTACAGAAGGTCTATTTTTATGGTTTTTTTATTTTCTTTTGCATTAGGGGTGGTTTTTACCCCCTAAAAATAAAAAGCACATCCTTGATATAGAGGGTAAAAGCAACCTAATTCCAAATTTTCATAAAAATTGAAACTGTACAAAAAAATCCGGAGGTCAAAATTTTTTTCTCCCCATCCACTGTACTACAACATTTTTTAACGATTGCGTAAGCCTAAGTGACTATTACATTAAAATATGCTTATATTTTTACCGCTTGTTTGTACAAGCTCCACAATAAAATGTTGTTAAAAATAACACTGCGTGTTAATCGAGCCATGATTTACATAAGAAAATAGTTTAACGCTAGAAATAATACTTAAATCCTTTTCGACTAATTAAATTGCTATTGTGACCCGTTTTATTTCGATACAGATAAGCAAATCGAATCTTGTACTTGGCGTTATACAAACTCGGTTTTTATTCTACAATTTACATTTTTGTGTTTTCCAAGCATTGTTAAAATAATCTGATTTTATGTGTCAACAACACCTTTATTGGATATGAGTAAGATGGATAGACAAGTCAATGTAATTTATTACCTAGCTGTTTTATGTTTTTTATTACTCGCGGGCGAGGTAGTTAACAGTTATCTTAATTAATGCAACGAATTGCTAATTATATCGTATTTAATGGGTTCAAATAGATAAATAGTCTGATAATAAACATTAATGTTCTTAAATCTGGGGAATGGCGGCTCCTACAACTCTTTGCATTTTTTAATTTTATTTAAAGTTGTTCCCTTATTAATGATCGACGCTTAAAGGAAAGCTTCCTTCTCTTGCCCAGCGACGGGCTATAGGGGACCTGTCGCTCTTTTATGTGTATTTTACGGCTTCTGCTCCGAGGAGTCTGTATAATTCCTTCTCTGGCAGCTCTCAACAGAGCAACACGTAGTTTCACTTTTATGCATCCTTTAACAGTCCAACTTAAAAGGCCCAAAACTTCTTCTTTTGTTCGTTTCCTCATCCCCAGAGTGTTCAGACTATTAAGACATCCACGGTACGTTAGCACTTGTGCCTTTAGCCTTCGTGGATTGTCCCAAGATTATTGCTAATCACGCCAAATTAAGCTAAAATTGCAATAGATATGGTACTAGAAAAAAACTATTTTGTATTTAGTTAAGTGTGTTATCGTTTTATCAACATTTTTTAACGTTTGCGTTAGGCTAAGTGACTATTACATTAACCCATTAACGCCTAGCGTAGTAGCTAAAGGGTCCTAATCTAAGCTAGTGTATGCCATTGCTTGTGACATTAGTTTAGAGATGGCGATACATATCGTACAGATATGAATAAGCACGTGCATTTTTGGTAGCAAAATCATTTGATTACTTTTTGTTGCATTGATAGCACAGTTTTATTTTCTTTGGTAATTTTTTTTGTGTAAAGTGTGATGGAGCCTAGATTTGAGTAAGTATTACTTATTTATTTGTCCACAATCATCACATCAGGTGAGACTTTCGAACGTCCCAATCTTTAGGAAATTGAATGGGTTCAAGGCGATTTTTTCCCGAATTCGACGTGTTTTTTGTGAAAGTTCGTATAATTATAGTCACACAACGCCAGTTGAATTATTCGAAAAGTTTTTTGATGATACAATCATGAATTTTTTGATAGAGCAATAAAGCAAATATGCTTTATCTTGAATTGCCCAGAGCCAAAAATCGTATTGAAGAAATAAAATGTGTTTAGCCATTTTCATTCATGGTTATAATGAGCTTCCAGGAAAAAGGTTTATTGGGATAGGGAACTGATAGAAAATGAGCTATTTATAATTCCATGCGTAAAAATCGTTTTTTGGAAATCTGCCGCCGTTTTCTTCATTTTGCCGACAATACAGCACCTGATGCGAGAGATAAAATTTGGAAACTGCGTTCGCTCATGGACAAAGTAAAAAATCATTCGAACCTGAAGAAAATCTGTGCTATGGTGAGAGCATGGTAAACTACTATGGAAGGCATGGGAGTAAGCAGTTTATTCGGAGTAAACCTATTCGCTTTGGGTATAAGATGTGGTGCCTCAAAACCCCCTCAGGCTATATTGTCGATTTCGAGATGTACCAGGGTATCTGAAGAATATGAAAAATTATTTGGAAAATCGGCTGCTCCATTAGTAACAATGTTGGATGAACTGGTAACTGTGAAAGGTTTTCATCCATATAAATTATATGGATTGACTTTATTAAAGTTTCTTCGAGATAACGGTTATCAGGCTACCGGTACAGTGAGAGACAACAGACTACCTAAGAATTGTCCCCTAACTACCAAAAAAACTATGGCTAAGAAAACACGGGGCTCCCATGAATCCATTATACATAAAAGTAATAGTATTATAATTGTTAGGTGGGTGGACAACAGTACAGTTACTGTAGCTTTGACTTGATTTGGCGTAGAACCCATTGCAAAAGTATGTCGTTTTTCTCAAGCTGAAAAGAAACCTATACAAGTGACACGACCACATCTTATCTGTAAATACAATAACTATATGGGGGGAACAGATCGCATGGATCAAAATATTGCCCAATACCGTATTGGAATACGGGGTAAGAAATGGTGGTGGTCTCTTTTCACGTGGATTATAGACATATGCGTTCAAAATGCCTGGAAAATTTACCGGAAATCAGATGGATGTATGTCTCGATTAAAGTTTCGATGATCAATAATTGTTCAAACATATCTTAAAACCCATGGTGTCCCTCCTCGAGGATCAGGAAGGCCAGGTATATCACCGATGTTATTATCTTTAAATAGGATTTCCGACGAACTCCGTTATGATGGCATGACTCATTTGGTGATTCCTACTCCAAATAAAAAACGGAGACGTTGCGCAGGTGAGGGATGCATCTCTCACATTAGAACCATGTGCCAGAAATGCAATGTAGGTTTATGCATTGAATGTTTTGCTATTTTTATACTAAATAAAACATGTATTTTGTAATTTTATCGGTTTTTAATTTTTGCCCAAAACAGTCTCATAAGCGCCTAGCGTCACCATATGGTTACATCATTTTTTGGAATAAATATTGACACTTCCTTTAAAATTTAATAAAAAAAAAACTTGAAACTGACCTTATATGACCTTAACAATCGTAAGTATAATTAAATTTTAAAGAAAAAAATAATTCGGGCTTTAATGGGTTAAAATATGCTTATATTTTTACCGCTTGTTTGTACAAGCTCAACAATAAAACGTTAAAAATAACCTTTTGCGTGTTACTCGAGCCATAATTTACATAAGAAAATAGTTTAACGCTAGAAATAATACTTAAATCCTTTTCGACTAATTAAATTGCTATTGTGACCCGTTTTTTTGTACAGATAAGCAAATCGAATCTTGTACTTGCGTTAAAAACCGGTTTTTTCTCAATTTACATTTTTTGTGTTTTCCAAGCATTGCTAAAATAATCTGATTTTATGTGTCAACAACACCTTTATTGGATATGAGTAAGATGGATAGACAAGTCAATGTAATTTATTACTTAGCTGTTTTATGTTTTTTATTACTCGCGGGCGAGGTAGTTAACAGTTATCTTAATTAATGCAACGAATTGCTAATTATATCATTTTTAATAGGTTCAAATAGATAAATAGTCTGATAATAAACATTATTACGTCGCTAACGCCCAACTTGGGTATGGCAGTCAATGAATTAAAATCATTTTACTGAAAATTTTATACCAGTCATTTTTAACCAATCACATGCTTTATTTCGACATTGTTTCTATGGTAACCAGCAAATTTTTGAGAATTTTTTTATCCACATGAGCATGAAGACATGAAATTAATAAGTGGAAATTTCTCGGCGCATGACAGCCGCAGGGCCAGCCACATCATAATAATTAGACAATAATATTATTGAAATAATATTGACAGTATTTTTTATTAACTTACTTTATAAGTTGGAAATATTACAACAATTTATTAAAGTGTACATTCTATAATATCATCACCTCTTTTCTAATTAACTCTGTAGTTTTCTTTTCAAATCGCAACATTTCTTTTTAGTGTACATTCTATAATATCATCACCTCTTTTTTAATTAACTCTGTAGTTTTCTTTTCAAATCGCAACCTTTCTTTGTAAAAACCCCACACAATGTTAATGACAGTTCAAGTAACGAAAAACGTCAAAACTCGCATTACACACAGCCTTCTATTTATTTGTGAATAACGTTTAAATACAAAGTCTATTAATCTAAAGGGGTTATGACATCGTCGAGAATGGGGATAGCAAAAGTCCAAGACGTGACGGTGTGAAAAGTACGGCTTATGTTGGCGGCCCTGTCGGGTAACTCTAAAAGTTACTAGCATTCTCAGCTGTGGACAGAGTCGTGCCACAAATCAACGTTTTTATATGGGGTTATTTTTACAGTTGCAAATATTTGTGTACAGAGTTGATATACTATTGGTTTTGACTGTTTTTACTATATTGGTTTTGGTAGTGTTTAGTCGTGTAGTTTTAATTAGTCCTTAGTGTGCAATAGACCAAAAAGTTGTGTTCCCCATAACGATTTTGTCATTTGTTCGGAGCATGTTAAAAAAGACGATTTTTATATGTCTTTCCAAAAAATTACAAAACATGTGATTATGAGATCCTAATCAAAAAGGAAAAAGGCTATTAATAAAAGAAGGTAAGGTGAAAAAAATGATATACCTAAATGCTGCTATTACTAACAAATATTTTTTTATTCTAGCAGTTCCATTCAGTTTGCATTATTACAACTCGGATAACACAGACACGTTTTTTAAGTCCATCAGTGACTCTTCACAACTCTGGATGTAGTTACACATTTATTAGTAAGTAAATTGAAATTTTTGTGTGATTTTAATTATAGTAATTTGTTGTCAAGAAAGTAAATATGTCTATATTGAGTAACTACAGAATGTGTATTTAATATTTTTTTCCCATTATTTTGTACATTTATTAAGTTTGCGGTTAGTTACATTCCTTAGTTGTATTTAAATTTTTTTGGATACTTATCTGCCAATTACTTGGTAAATTATATTGAAAAAGACATGCTTTGAAATATAATTTATATTTTTAGATTTGCCTATTACAAGTTAAAACTTAACTGATGTAAATCTATCTTGCACTGAAGAATTTTGTTTAGATTGGTAGTAGAAGTGGACTCGAGGAACTTGTAAGTAGTTAAACTTTCAATACCAAATAAGAACACGAGATCTAATTCTTTGTTTTATCCTACAAGGGCTCCAACAACTAAGAAATAAGAAGATCGCCTATTTACACAATTGCAGCCACTAACCAACTTTCTGACAAACTGGATATATTTGCAATGAGTGCCACAATAATCTAAAGTGATAAGGACTTTATTGTTTAATAATTTACTGACTAATAATTAGAGCTAAGTTGAATTTGATTTATTGTTTGGTGTTGTTTGTCATTTGTTTACTCAATGATTTTTATATATAATGGTAAATGTCTTATAAATGAATGCCTGTTAGAAGTTATGCTAAATAAATAAAAGAACGATTCTTGGTCTTAAATTTAACAAAAAAAAAACAAGGGTAAATTTAAACAAAATGATCTTCTAAGTGTCGCTGCAGAATAGGAATGTATATTGTTTTTCTGTAAAAACAGATCATTATTTAAGGGTAGCGGGTCTCAAGCTGTATACATTACAAGAACATTAAACTGTACCTTTCTGAGACACAGATGACAATGTACGAAAATGGGGCATACTACAGTTGCATTTGATTTTATTAGAGTTTACCCATTCGCATAAAATAAATGCCCACTGTAATTTTTTTTTAAAAATGTGTTTAAGATGCTGGTAGATATTGAACCTTATAATTTAAATGAATATTTTTTGAGGTTTGTAAACTATTTGCTGCTTTGTTTTTTATTTTGTTTTTTGATACTATTTTATTTTATGTATGTTTATATTTAATTTTTAAATTGTTTCTCATTACTATTATTCTTAATATAGAAAAAAACTAATAAGTAGGTTGATTTTAAGGGAAACAACAAAAAACTAAATACTTAACCTATAAATATTTTTTTCTTTGTATTAAGTAGCATTTTAATGTTTGAATGATTTTTATGTTTTAGAATATGAAATGTAGTATACTACAAAATATTAAATAATACCACTAAGTACTATGTTCTTTTCTTTCATATCTATTTCAAAATGTAAAAATTTCAGTTGTATTTTATCTAATTATTGCAATTGTAAATGTATTGTAGTGTTGTAGTTGTGAAAGAAATAAAGTTTAGTTTTGTAGCAAGAAACCTGTATTCACATTTTTTTTTACATAAAATAATTCATTTTAGTGCCGTAAGTAAATAAATAACTAGTTATTAAAAGTAACATAATTAGTTTTTAAAATAAAATAAATTAAGGGTTAATAGACAAGTTTATATATTTATATAGTAATACAAAAACACCGTCATAAATTCCTAAAAAGAAAAGTTATTATTCTATGGCTTCCAGTATCTGATTTGGAGTTGGATATTTTATAATCTTACAAAGATCTTCAAGATACCTTGTAAAAGCCCATTTCTGATCCTGCACTTACGGAAAAGCTTCCTTCCCTTGCCCACCGACGGGCTGTAGGGAATCTGTTTTTCTTTTATAGGTATTTCCACGGCTTCTGCTTAGAGGAGTTGGCCCGTATAATTCCTTCTCTGGCAGCTCCCAACAGAGCAACACGTAGTGCAACTTTTATGCATCTTTTTTCAGCTAGAGAGGCCCCCAACTTCCCGCTTTCTTCGTTCCTTCATCCCTAGGGTGTCAAGACTATGGAACCTGCTACCTGCAGAATTTAAGTCTCTTGTGAATAAACTTTCTCTTACCACACTTCAGACACCCACGGTGCGTTAATACTAGGCCTCAGCCTTCGCGGACTGTTCCAAGATAAAAAAAATAATTAAAAACCCCAAACTTCTTTACTTGCTCATAAAATTTTATAAACGTCGTAATATAGATGGGTATTATTAAAGAAAAAAAAGGTGTTTATAATCTAATATCGTGTATTAAAAAATAGAGTTAGTACTCATAATTATAATAAATTTGCCCATCAGCAGTATTTTCCACAACATTTTATATTCTTTCTCATTTTTAAAATATTTAATGTAGTAGGTACCATTGAATAGGTACGCCATCGTCGTGATGTCGCTTTAAATTTTTAATTTCAATAATTGAATTACATTTATATTTTTGAAATATAAATTTTGTTCGTCGGAATAAAAGCAGTTTTTCGTTTTCACCTCAATTCTACGCCGCTGTCCGGCATAAAATCCAACATGGCCGAAATAGGCCCTTCTTGACGTCACAAAAAGGTTTTCAATATGGCGGATGTCATAACCCCCTTAAGGTTAATAAACTCTGGTTTAAATAAATATTTACTTAATGTTTTCTTTTTAAATATAATATCGGTATAAAAATTTTTTACCGAATCCCCCACGTGCTTCAATTAATTGCGGGAAATTTGTCTCGTGGCCAAAACACAAAGTATGCAAGACCAAACTGACACGCATTTTAAAAAATAATCGTAAAAACATTGTTTCTGGTAATGCTCCGTTTTATTAAACATAAAATATCACAAATATCCCCATAATAAACATGTTTTTTTTTCATAATCTCAAAAATTCCAGTGTTAAGACATAAAATCCAGATGTTTAATTGACAAAGCTTTACAGGGTGTCGCCTGGTCGATGAGTTTTCGCGGTATTGGGCAAACAATAAGAGATAGAGTAAATTCGAAGGCACTTTCTCGAGTTTGATTTTATTCGTCCTAGAGGTACAAGGTGTTTTATAAATTTTGGAGATTTCAGCACACCTTTATATACCTTGGTGGTTAGCAAAGGTAGAAAATAAAGTAGAAGCAAGTTTGTGTAAAATTTTATGTAGTATCCAGTGGTGTGTCTAAATTTCTTTTATCGGTTACATTCTTAAGGATATAATGTAAGGTTTTTTTTTTTAAATAGGACACTCTGTATATTATTTGACTATTCGTTTTAAAATAACATTACTTTATTAATAATACTACAAACTTTATATTTATTTTTACAAAAATTAGTTGTTTGTGAAAAAATGAAATTTCTGGAAAAGACATTAAGAATTTGAACATAATTTAAATTTGGCTCCCCTAGTAAAAAAATATTATTTATTTTATTGCTCTATTCTTAATATTTTTTTAAATATTGTTTTACCGATCAATAGACAAATAAGTTTTTCTCTAGTCTTGTAGAAGCAATAATTGCTTGGCTGTCTTCTTTCTAGATATATGGGAAAAAGCATTTAAAGTTTTTTTTCTCCCAACATACAATTTAATATTATTACTTATTAAAAACAAAATTTAGGAACACGAAAAGGGTAGTTTGTCATTTTTATTTTTTGCCTAAATAGTATACAAAATATTACAGCAATCATTTATTTCTAGGCCAACATGCGTTCTACCATACAAAATGCCTACTTAGTTAATTAAAATTTAGAAGGAATAAAAAAAGGGGCATATAGCTAATAATTTAAAAATAATATTTATTATTTTAACAAAGGTAATCAATTTAGGAGTTTATGAATTTATTGCAATGTAAATGTTATACAGGGTGTACAAAATTTACATCTTATGAGGTTTTCCCTAATTTTTGTATAAATAACCAATTTTTTTAAATAAATATAAAGTGTGTGGCATCATTAAAAAAAGGTAATTTTATTTAAAAATAAACACTCAAATACAGTCCAATAAACAGAGTGTGTCATGTAAAAAAAGCAACTTTGATCTTTAAAACCGTAACTGATAAAGAATTATTAAAATTTCACACCCGCCATCCACATTCTATTTCCACCAGGCGATCTTCTTCTACCTTTGCGGTTGTTTCAAAAATCAATCTTGGGAACGTGAGTTTATAGTTGCTCCTTTCCTTAAAGGTTTTCTCTTCGACAACACACACCAACATGGCTACCGTCTTCTGACTACGTTTTTGGAAAATGACATAACATTATTGCTTTTTATAATTCTAATTGCTTCGACTGTTAAAGCTGCATTACGTTAAAAAAAGAAGGAATCCTACAGTAAAGAGTGTTATTTTTCTGCACGGTAACGTCCGACCCCATACTGTACAGTGTACAAGTGACTACAAATGTTCGCAAAAAATTCAAGGTTCTTCAATATCCACCCTGTGGTCCAAATTGACCTGAACCTTGAAAGCCAGCTACACACTCCGGAAATCCTTTAAGAAAAACTGATTTGTTAAGGCCGCCGGCGCGAAATATGTATGACTGGAATAAAAAAGGCATCATGAGGCTTAAAATCTCCAGACGATAATGATGTTGTGCCTGACTAAACTCGCGCTTAACTCGACAACTCCAAATTCCAGTTTATATTTGAATTCTACAACTACTCAAAACTACCTTTGTTTAAATGTATTCATGTTTTCATGTTTTCAAATTTTATAACCTAAATTTCTTCCATTTTATACATAATAAATATTTGTCTAAAAATATTTAGTTCATTTAAAAAGAGACATTTTTAACCCCTTGAGAACGAAAAATACCTCAACATAAAAATTAGAAGACACGCTGACAGAATCCACAATCTTGAGAATTATTATCAAGATCTCTCTCGAGTTTTCGTTTTGCGATCCTTGAAAGAAAACATCCCTTCAAAACGCCTTATCGCAATTCAGACTTCCCGTTTAAAATGTATGAAATAAATTTTCCATTTTGCACGTTTCTGAAAAGCACTCCTCATCGGTTTATCATTTCGTCGTCGGCAGCCATTTCCATTTCAAAGCGAAATATGATGTTTATAAATGCCATCCTTCTGAGGAAATAAGGAAAATTATTAATGATTTTTAATAAATACTAAATGTAGCATGACCAAACCTGACGCCTTCTTACTAATAATAATATTATTAAAATAATACAGTGGCTGTAACCAGGGATTCGTGTACCTCAATAATGTGGTATACATAAGAAAGGTTTGGATCTCCTGATGAAAAAAAAAAATATTGTAAAGAATGGCAAACCTAATTAAAATATTTTATTTAAATTTCTTTTTACTGTATATCTTGAGCGAATAAAATTAAAGAGCTCTATTTTGCCTTTGGTGTCATGATTTATAAAAGAAACTTTTTTTAACGTTTTGTTTGTAATAATAAATTTAAATTTAGTGGTTAATTTATAGTTATAAATATTGTTCTTTTTATTTGGTACTAGGAAAAAACTATTTTGTATTTAGTTAGAGGTTTGTTATCTTTTTATCAACATTTTTTAACGTTTGCGTTAGCCTAAGTGACTATTACATTAAAATATGCTTATGTTTTTACCGATTGTTTGTACAAGCTCCACAATAAAACGTTAAAAATAACCTTTTGCGTGTTAATCGAGCCATAATTTACATAAGAAAATAGTTTAACGCTAGAAATAATACTTAAATCCTTTTCGACTAATTAAATTGCTATTGTGACCCGTTTTATTTCGATACAGATAAGCAAATCGAATATTGTACTTGGCGTTATACAAACTCGGTTTCTATTCTACAATTTACATTTTTTGTGTTTTCCAAATTTTATGTGTCAACAACACCTTTATTGGATATGAGTAAGATGGATAGACAAGTCAATGTAATTTATTACTTAGCTGTTTTATGTTTTTTATTACTCGCGGGCGAGGTAGTTAACAGTTATCTTAATTAATGCAACAAATTGCTAATTATATCGTTTTTAATAGGTTCAAATAGATAAATAGTCTGATAATAAACATTATTACGTCGCTAATGCAAAACTTGGGTATGGTCATTTTTAACCACATGCTTTATTTCGACATTGTTTCCATGGTAACCAGCAAATTTTTTGAGAATTTTTTATTTACATGAGCATGAACACATAAAATTAATAAGTGGAAATTTTCCGGCGCATGACAGCCATCATAATAATAAGACAATAATATTATTGAGATAATATTGACAATATTTTTTATTAACTTACTTTATAAGTTGGAAAATTACAACAATTTATTAAAGTGTACATTTAATAATACCATTACCTCTTTTCTAATTAACTCTGTGGTTTCTTTTCAAGTAACGAAAAACGTCAAAACTCGCATTACACACAGCCTTCCATAGATTTGTGAATAACGTTCCACTAAATATTTACTTAATGTTTTCTTTTTAAATGTAATATCGGTATAAAATTTTCTTACCGAATCCCCCACGTGCTTCAATTAATTGCAGGAAATTTGTCTCGTGACCAAAACACAGAGTATGCAAGACCAAACTGACACGCATTTTAAAAAAATAATCGTAAAAAAAAACATTGTTTCTGGGGAAAAAATCCGTTTTATTAAACACAAAATATCACAAATATCCCCGTAATAAACATATTTTTTTTTTATAATCTCAAAAATTCCAGTGTTGAAACATAAAATCCCGATGTTTAATTTACAAAGCTTTACAGGGTGTCGCCTGCTCGATGGATTTTTGCGATATTGGGCAAACCACAAGAGATAGAATAAATTCGAAGGCACATTCTCGAGTTTGATTTTCGAAATAATTGCAACGGTAAAACAGATCGTTTTATTCGTCTTAGAGGTACAAGGTGTTTTTGAAATTTTGGCGATTTCAGCACACCTTTATATACCTTGGTGGTTAGCAAAGGTAAAAAATAAAGTTAGAAGCAAGGTTGCGTAAAATTTTATGTAGTATCGTGTGCCTAAATTTATTTTATCGGTTACATTCTTGAAGATATAATGTAAGGTTTTTTTTTTAAAAAGGGGGGCTCTGTATATTATTTGACTATTCGTTTTAAAATAAAACTACTTTATTAATAATACTACATACTTTGGTTTTTTTTACAAAAATTAGTTGTTTGTAAAAAAATGAAATTTCTGGAAAAAGACATTAAGAATTTGAACCTTATTTAAATTTTGCTCCCCTAGCAAAAAAATATTATTTATTTTATTGCTATATTCTTAATATTTTTTTTTATTATTGTTTTTCCTATTAATCGGTAAAACAATAATAAAAAAACAGTTTTTTTCCAGTGTTGTACAAGTATAAATGTTGTCTTCTTTCTAGATATATGGGAAAAAGCATTTGAAATTTTTTTTTCCAAACATGCAATTTAATATTATTACTAATTTAAAACAAAATTTAGGAACATGAAAAGGGTAGTA
>JAHBCN010022600.1:0-13136 GCA_019359885.1 Listronotus oregonensis
TTTATGTACCGACATACCTGGATTGGATTGCCCACGCAAAGTTCCAGGTTTACGTGGCAATTGTATTAACAGCAAGGGTCGGGTTATACGGGATTATCCACCTGTTGTCCAGGGTTCGTTGCTGTCTATCGGGGAATTTCGACTCCGCCGGTCTTCTGTAGTGCACCTTTTTGATCCCCGGGGTCGTTCTTTCGGTCAACGTTTTTTGGGTCCCCCACTTTTTCCCCCTTTTGGTCAGCAGCTCGGCCTTTTTTTTTTCCCCCGCCGTCGTTCTCGCTGGTGCTGGGCTATGCTCGTCCGTGCCTTCAGCTCCGGGTTTTTTTTTTCTTTGTGACAGCTCACGAAGGATTTTCATTTTTTTTTTTTTATCTTGGGACAGTCCACGAAGGCTGATGCCTAAGTACTAACATAACGGGGTGTCTTTAGTGTCGTGAGAGGGAGTTTGTTCACAGGGGTTTTTAAAATTTTTTTGGAGATTGGGGGGAAAAAAACTTCTGCGGGCAGCAGGTTCCATAGTCTTGACCTTTTGGGGATGAAGGAACGAAGAAAGCGAGAAGTTCGGGGCCTCTCTAACTGAACAAAAAAAGGATGCATGAAAGTTCACTACGTGTTGCTCTGTTGGGAGCTGCCAAAAAAAGGAATTAGGGCCCAACTCCCCCTGAGCAGAAGCCTAAAAAAATACCTATAGAAGAGCGACAGATCCCCTACAGGGGCAAAAAGGGGGAACCTTTCGGGGCGTTGGATCATTAATAAGAGCACGGCTCTTCTTTGAATGGGTCCAGAATGCTAAGTGTTGCGGGGACGCCTTTCCCCCGGACATGAGAACAATATTCTAGAGGGGTCTGATTTGGGATACATACAGAGTGAAAAAATTGGAAGAAAAAGAAATATTTTCTGGCTAAAGAGAAATAAATTTTTTTTTTAAAAAGGGGCCCCGAAGCTATGGAAAAAAATTGTTTGTGCCAGTTGAGGTTATTCCCCAAAAGTAACGCCGAAAATTTTTAAAAACGACTTTTTGTTCTGGGGAACTTGGCCGCTCATATGAAAAGGGGTGAGCATTTGCAACTTTTTTTGCGACGGGGGAACATGACCGTTTTTCAGGCATAAACTGAAAAAGTTTTTTGGGGCCCCAACCCAAGATAAGTTTGAGGTCTTGTGAAAGAGATACCCTGCATTGACCTGCGCTTGTTTTGAAATCAGGATTACACGGTGGTTTAAAAAATTGAATACTAGAGGGAGGGGTACTATCGTCAGAAAAAATATGAATGGGATTGATTGTGGAAAGAGAAGATCGTTAATGTGTAGAAGAAACAGCGTGGGGGCCAGCACTGAGCCCTGTGGCCCCCCGCATTAATTTGATAAACTGGGGGAATGACCATCTCACTAACTGATATACGTCATTAAAAAAGGAAACTGGAAAGCCAAGAGCAGAGCTTGGGGGGAAGACCGTGAAGGAAGTTTGTTAAGAACCCCCATCATCCCGGGACCTGATCAAAATTTTGGGAAAAGCCCAAGAGCAACGATCTGGGTTTCCCCAAAAAACTAAAAGGGTTTTTTCCCATTTTGTGAGAAAAAAGGAAAAAGAAGATCAGCTGTGGATCTACTGTGATGTCTATCATGTAAGATCTTATGTTTTTCCAGATACTTTAAGATTTGGGAATTAATAAATTTTTTTCCCTTACTTTGCAAACAAAAAAAAGAAGAGATATAGGTCTATAGTTGGAGGGAGATTTTTGGGCCCCCTTTTTTTTGGGGACAGGTTGCACACATGCAGCTTTCCAACTCTCCGGGAAAATGCCTGTGTCTGGGTTCCCGAAAGAGGCGGGGTTGATGGGTGCAAGCTCGGGAGCACATTTTTTAAGACGATTTTTTTTGGTATGCCATCCAGCCCAGACGATTTTTAGTATTAAGGAAGAAAAAATACGCTTGATCTGTTTAACTTTAAAAATTATATCGGACATTTTATAGTATATACATATATAATATATGTTAGACAATACATATACATATATGCTCCTAAGTACCAGAGTACCGTGAGTGCCGGGTTTTCCGATGTTTAACCCATTCTTTTGCCCAGTTCCGTCAATGCTGACCAAGTACTAAAATATCAAATTTGCATTTCCATCCCCCAGACAAGGGTAGTGCAACCACGGACGTTATTTTAAATAACTACTACCTAAATATGTCTCCCCGTCGGGGGAAACAGCCCCCGGGCCCCCTGGCACGGGGGGCCCCGGGGCACTACGCTCCCAAAAATTTGGGTCGTCGTTGGCTAACGGTCCTTTTTTCTTACGGGTCTACTTCTACCTTGCCGATCGGCAGGTTGCACTCGTTGTGCACCATGAACATCCTACTATTTCCGCTATTCTTGCGTAACCGGTTCGAACGTTCTGGCCAACGTGCCCATATGACTTTGCCCCAAATCCTCGGCCTGTTTTTGGGACATCTTGCTCTACCGTAGATCAAGATGTGGGCGTTGGTGCTCCCCTCTTCTGGAACTCTAGCCTCACGACGTACGCCTATACTTTTCCGAGCATCTGTCCGGAAAGCCGTCGTGCATTAGTGTGTCGAGTTTTGGTCGAATACACGACAGAGTATGTCGGGGGAAATGTTGGATGTCGTCCGTGGGCTTTTTTTTTCGATGTAGCTCTTCTGTTACTTCCTTTCACTGTCGGTGGGCCCCTTCTACAGATCGCCATGCTGTCTATGTAGCCGTTGTAGTAGAAATCTTCTCTTTTTCCCGGGCTGCTCGGCGGTAAAAAAACCTTCGCCCTACGCGGAACCCCCTTTGTCCCTGTTTCCCCCGGGGGAGGCGGCGGTCGCGGCCGCGATCCTTTCTTCCAGAAACCTTTTCAGATTGGCGTACGTATCCGCCTTTGCTTCCTTTGGTTCTTTGGGCCCAAGCCACGTTGTTGACTCGATCTTTACTTCCGCATCGACGATATACTGCAGTCGCAGTTTATCGACGTGACCCAAAAAATGTTCCCCCCCGAGGCCCTTGGCGTCCCACACCCCCCCCTTTTCCCCGGATCGAAAATGTTCATTTTTTTCCCCCCAAAAAGGTGTTAAACCTTATCTTTATCGAAAAATTTTTTTCCTTTAAAATTTTTCCCGGGGAAAAACCCCATTAGATCGAGAGTACTTCGAAGCCCGTCTTTTTCCCCCTATACGGAACGGCTTCGTCTTGGGAAAAAGAGGTCTTGCTACGAATTCGACGTCTTGGGCCCCGGGGGCCCCCTATCACCATGATTTTAGTAAATATCTCGTTTATTAGTTTAAATGTTTAAAATTTGTCTAAAATAATTGTTTTGGGGGGAATCAATAATAAATATGGCCCAAGTTGTCCAGGACACATGTTTTTGATATCTTATATAAAAAAATCTGGTGAGGAGCGATCTTCTCAAATTAAGCTTTTGGGGCGGATTTAATAAAACATTTTAGTATACAAGATAATGAAGTTCAGTAAAACGGTTTTAAAAGAATGCAGTCAGTTTATAGTGCAATTTTTGCTAAATATGAACAATGGTTTAGAGTACTAGGAAGGTTAAGTAAAAATAAGCAATGGCTCAATGCACCTATTGTTTTTTAAAATCGAAATGAACGAGCAGGTTCCAGAACATAAAAAAAATAAAATCATACCAAGCACTTTATACTTTATACAAAAAATTTAAAATTTTAGGCCCCCCCAAAAACTATTTTCCGAAACCAGTAAAAAGGGTAAAAAGGGGGAAAAGGGCTAAAAAATTTTAAAACAGAAGTAAAAATATAGATTGCTCATTTCATCGTGCCCAAATAATATTTTACTTAGAAACCCCCCAAAAAAAAAATTTCGCCTTCCTACTTCCTGAAGTTCTCCATTTATTACGAAAACTTGATATCTAGCCAAAGGGGAAAATTTCTGTCTTTTCTGTGGCTGACAAAAATTTTTGATAACCCTTTTACATTTTCAAAAAATTTTAAAAAAGCGATAATGAATAATATCGATTTTTTTTAATGTCGATATTATTTTATGGTATCTTTTTTTTAAAAAATGACTTTATAAGATAAAAATGAATGCAAAATAAAGTTTTACATATTTTTTTAAAGATATTTGTTTTTTTTAAAATTTAAAATATCAAAACAGAAATAAAAACCCCCAAAATTTTGGGTTTTTTTGGACAAAAAAATTTTCTTTACATGACTATATTTTTTTAACCTTTTTTTTTCGCTTCTTGTCTTAGTGTGATACAAATAAATTGCAAAAATTAATTATTTCCACTTTTGAAAAATTTCGGACCAATGTGCAATGGAAGCAAGGATTGTTGTTTGTGTTTTGGGATTTGACATTTGTATTTTTACAAATTGTTATTTTTTTTTTTGGTTTGGGGTTTAAAGTTGTGAGGTTTTGTGTTTTTTTTAACTCAACACTTTTTTTTAAAAGGATACGGACAGTTTAGATTTATAAAAAAATCGGGTATAGGAAATTTTTTACTTTTGACGATTTTGGAGATATTGAAGAAAAAAGAAGGCAAAAAATGTAAAAAAATGCGACATCGCTGTTCAAAAAAAACTTTTGAACAGCAAGCTAAAAATGGACTCTAAAAGGGGTTAAACATATAAAAAGAAGTTACCTTTAATCCATTATGAAAAGACTAGATAAAAAACCTTTTCCCGGCGAGAGACAAATTAAGTAGCCTCTGTCTCCGTAAGACGCCTTCCGTACGGTAACGGTAAAAAACAATTTTGCTCCTATTTTTATCCCCGGGGGGGGAAAATTTTTAAAAACGGGGGGCGTTAGGTTTTAGCCACTGCTAAAAACTACCACTGTCCCAAAACCCCCATTTTTTTTCAAGCCCTAACTTTAATCCGTGGACAGACAAATAAAATATATATACCTACCTACATATAAATATATCCACATTGGGAAATTACATATACTGGATAAGTATAGTTGATTATTCGGGGGGCCCCCTTGATAATAGGTAAAATACAATATTGGCATCTTGCAAACATTTAAAAGTGAAAAAGGATATATTCGTTTCATCTAACAATACTGCGTCAGATATAAAGAAAAAAAAGAAAATTCAGTTAACACTAACTACATCTTTAAAAGTGTTAAACAAAACGGAACAAGAAAGATATAATTTGGAATTTATTTCAAAGTCACAATGAAAAAAAAAATAATAAAAATGAACTTAAAATTAATAAACAAACCAAAAAAAAGATGAAAACAAACAACCCAATTTTGTGTAAAGCAGATAAAGGCAATACGTCACAATTCTAAAAAAAAAAAATATTATACAAAAATGTCCCTTTTTTTTTCCCAAACGAATTTAAAAATTAAAAATAGATCCCACAAAAAAAATTTTTTGAAAGGAGTTAAAAATGCTATTCAGAAATATGCAAACAATTTTTTCCCAAAATTCTTCAAAATTTCTAACAATAATGATCCCCAACGGCTCCGACACTTTATGGTATGCCAAAATTACACAAAAGAGGGTTTCCCTATAAGGCCCGCAGTAAGTTACGTTAACGCACCAGCCTATAAACTTTGAAACAATCTGGATCTGCCTATTATCATAAATTAAAACCTGATAAATATATAACTCTTTTTTAGTTAATTAAAAAGAAAAAAGATTTAATGATTCGCGCTAACGTCAAACTGATCTTCTTTGACATTAAAAGCTTATTTTCTTCTACTTCGATTCCTGACATTAAAATAATTTAAAAGATATGGTATATAAAGATACTTTAAATCCAATACATAAAAGTTCATTATTACAAATATTAAACACAATAATAGATCAAAACTATTTTAAATTTAACAATAAGATCTACCAAAAACCCCCGGGATACCAATGGGAAGCCTTTTAGTCCTTTTTTGGCAGAAATTTTTATGTAAATTTCCCAAAAATCCTTTTCTCACTTAATGAAACCCCTTTAAATAAATATGTACTTTTTTTGGGTTTGTTATTTTGACGACATTTTTGTATTTGGGCAGGCACTAATAGATTATTAAACAACTTTCTAAACTTTTAAATTCAATTAATAAAAGTATTCAATTTACACATAAAAAAAGAAATTAACAAGACGCTTAATTTTTTAGATTTAACTAAAAAATTAACACTAGAATATAGTATTTATAGAAAACCAACTTACACTGATACAAAATTTTCCCTTTCAAAACTCTATTCAATCATGGAAAATAAAATTGTCAGTATTTCATAGCTTAACCCACAGACTTTTAAATATCCCCTTGATTGAAAATAAATTACAAAAAAAAGAACTCTCTATTACAAAAACAATAGCTATCAAAAATTTTTATAAACCCCAAAAAATAGATAAACTTATACAAAAAAGGGAAAAAAAAACTTTTTTAAAAAATTTTTCTATGCTGTTTTTTAAAAAAACTACCAACCCCCAAGGTTTTTTCCCCAAATCGTGTAAAAAAGGGGTAAGCACAAAAGTAGCTAACCAATTTCAAAAAATGGACGTCAACATTATAAAAATTAATAAAAATAATTTGGGAAAGATTTTCGTAAATAAAAAAGAAAAACACAAATTATGTGATAAATCAGGTATTAATAAGTTAGGTTTTTTCCGATTTTTAACTCAATTTATAAAAGGGCAGACGGGGGGGGTTTTTTAAAACATAGACCCAAAAAATTTTTAAATTTTATTCAACCAACCAAAACCGGTTTTTTCTGAACATTGTATAAACTCTAATCACCATTTTAATGAAAATAACTGTAAGTTACTACAAAAGGGCACAAAAGCAAAAAACTTGATTATCTAAAATTTTTTTAAAAAAACAAAAAACCCGGGAAAAAAAATAAAAACATTACTAATCCCCCGACAGACTATGGGAAATATTAAGATAAGACAATTAAATTAAATACAAATCTAGGTTTTTTTAAACAACATACCTGCCTAAAAACTTAAAATTATTTAAATAGGGAACTTTCATAATTGAGGATCTTGCTGCAAAAAGAGAGCAGCTCCATTTTGGTTCAAATTTTAACTTATAATATGTCTAGTTGAAAAAAAAAATAGTAATATCGATTAGTAAAAGAAGGAGGCAGATCCGATCATAAATGGCACTTTTGGTGCAAGAAGGATCAAGTCCTGCACGGTAATCGGTTCCCGGGGACATTCTCGGTATTATCGAATATCGAATCCCTTTTTTGTTGTGTGTAAGCAACGGTACTTCTCGCGGGGGGTTTTTTCAACGAGCGTTAATGAGTATTTCTTGTAAAAGTTTTAAAGAATTTTTTTACTTTTTGTTCTTTTATTTTGATCATGAGTGATACAGAATCTGACTGTAGTGATGAAAAGACTATTAAGTAGTGGTTCGTCAGGCGGAAACAAGCTCTGATTCCGACAAAAGCAGGCCCTTCAGTGAAAAAGGGGGGGCGTAAAGCCACGCTGTCAACCAATACTCCCCAAGGCGATGCTCGACCTGCTCCAATTCAGAAAAAAAAGAAAAACTGTGGATCCGGATAATTGGAAACGAAACATAAAGAAAACATGTATTGCCAAGGGAAAAAAAGGTATATTAACTGGAAAGGTGTAATTTCGGACCTAACAAACTGGACCTAACTGTTTTTTGCAAATTTAAGTGTTTCGAAAAAGTAAAGAAAAAAAAAAAGACAAAAGGGGTTTTATCAAACTTTAATAAAAAAAAAAACAAACAGCCCCAAACTACCTACTTGGGGGTTTAATTGAATCAAGCAATGTTGCCAGATTCCCCGGGCTAAAACTGGTAAGCAAAGGGGAGTCAAAGTTGTGCTCACAAGTATTATTTAAAAACTAGGTATAGAAACAATGACAGTTTGTAGGGCTGCATTCGGAGCAATCCAGGGATAAAAAAAAAACGAGTGGATAATATTGCTAAATCTTTACGTAGTAAAAATATTACACCTCCGAGTAAAAAAACAAGGAACACAAAAAAAAAAAAAACCCGCATTCCAAACGATTTAGTGCAGAAAATAGACAGACACATTAAGAGTTTTCCACGCCGTGATCACATTACCCCATTAAAAGGGGCATCACGCTTTTATTTGCCCCCAGATCTCAATGTTAAGAAGATGCATGGAACTTTATTTGCAAGCCAATGAACCGAAAAGTGTTACTAATAAAAAATACAAGCCTAAAATCCTGGCCGGCAAACCTTCAAAAACGTCAACTCTGGGCTTACAATTTTTGCATACATTCAGTCAAGACTGGCGGCTCACTTTTACGCTTATGATGAAACAACTGCCGGGTAACCAAACGAAGATATCTCTTTTCTTTTCCACTATATAAAAAACGTACCCCAAAAAAAGTGAAAAACATCTCTATTTTTTTTTCCGATAATGCTGCATTTTATATCTTCTTATAAGAACCACCTCTTTGGAGAAGATTTAACATCGCTTTCCTGAGCCAGGACACTTTTTCCCGCCATGCGATCGTTGTTTTGGAATTATAGAGAAGTTTGTGACGAAAAAAGGACTATTTTTTTCTCCCCCACAATACCCCTTTTTTCAACAGGCATCTAAACGTTTTAACCCATTATGGTTCACCAGGATATGATTTTCAACTTTAGCAAGCATTCGATACCCCCCTTTAAAAAAAATTTTCATGAATTCTCAGCAAAAAGTATATCGTATATTTTTTAAAACAGGATAGCATTCGTGTTAGTGTTTCGAATGGCATTCCTGTTTTTGAATCATTTCAAATTTTGAGGGACATTCATGATAATCTCTTAATTGAAACCAACAATCTGATGGTTTACAACTCATCAATACCCGTAAAAAAAGCCAAATACAAAGACGTCATGAAGTTAGCTGCAGCTCCAATTTTTTTCTATGTTTTTTTTTGTTAAACAAGGATATATTATCAAAAAATATGTTTCAAAGTGTACACTAATATCTACCTTTTAACTAAAATATTTTATTTTTTGGTTTTAAAAATGGGTCAATTTTTTTTTTAAATTTTTCCCAAAGTTAACAAAAATGGGGAAATGCCCCCCCTTTTGCAGCAAGGTCCTCTTTTTTTAATTTTAGTTTGCTAGTAAAACTCTTTGATAATGACCGCAAGGTCGAAACACATGGTAAGGTATTCCGAATATACAGTGAAACAAAAAACTTGGTTTTTCTTCAACTTTATTTTTTAAAAATTTTAAGTGTACATCTATTTTTCCCGGGGTTCCCCAAGCTTTTTTTTAATGATTTTTTTTTTTCCCCTATTTCTTTTTTTGGGAACGGGCAGGACTTAGCATTGCTTTTAACACTGTGGCTTTTCCTTTTCTTTTAGCGATTTATTTAAATTAGCTTGCTGCAATGATATTTATTTACAATTGCAATTGGGGTGGGGTTGACAATCATGGTCATGCGTGTTGCGTCATATTTTTTTTTTTTATAATATGTTTAAAAAAAAATTTAATATCCCCCCAAAGACTTAATTGTCATAGGTTAAAAATTTATTTTCACCCCTTTTTTTTTTAAGACTATGTCTATTTCCTTATTTTTTAGCATTGCCAACCCCATTATTGGCGATTAATTTTTTAATTAATGATAACTTTTAAATATGATGAATTTTTGGGGTATAATACTGCGTTTCCATATACCCTGGTACACGCATACAAAGTTTAGGAACCCCCTTTTTATTTTTTTTTTTTTTAGCCTTATTTAAATTGTACCATCTAGCCCCTTTTTAGCGGTTTTTTTTTTTTCTTTCCCCCTTCCTTGTATGGTTTAGTCTGTTTAGAAACTTGAAATTTACCCCCAAAAAAACCGTTTCCGGCCATTTACCCGTATAATTGATGTTTTTTTTTATTCGCACAATTTCAGTATTCCGCTTTTTTTCGTTTTTTTCCCTATGAAAGAACTTAAGTGAATTCCCCAACTATTATCCAAAAAAAAATTTCCTACCTTTAAGAATTCGGCCAACGTAACATGTGCTCGCGACTGCTGGTCGGCGTGCGAGTGGGTCAAATCATGATCAGAGTGCCCTGGTTTTTTCCTATATAAAAAAAAAACCCCCAATCCCAAACTAAAAAAGGCCTCGATATCAAGAATCTTTAAAGATAACTTTTTGAAAAATATAAAATACAAGTTTGGTTAAGGTATTATAAGGCAATAAAAAAAAAGTCTACTTCTATTAAACAGTAAATACTTTTTTAAGGGCTCTAATATACAAGCTCTCTTGTCCAAAACGGTAAATCAATGTCGATAAATTGGTTTATAAAGAGGATTTCCCCATATCTTTAGCCTGGATATTTGTTTATTAAAAAAAAACCTTAAATTAGACATCTTCCGAGTCGATGTCGCGATAATAAAAACCCCCCAAAAGGCAAAGTTTGTGTCCCCTATATGTGAATGGGAAACGGCCCAAAAAATGTACGTACGTACGTCTACGTTTTAAATTTTTTGTAGGCGTAAATGCAAAATTTATTTTCTGTACGCGATAACACGTGCGCGTGTGTATTTCCCCATAATGCTGATATACAATACAGGTATATTTTCAAGGGACCGGGCACGATCGCTGTGTAGACTATCGAGCGCTTTTGTTTATATTTTACCGATTCCTTAAATATCGAATTTCCCTTTTGAGCGCCCCGGCGCTTGACTCCCTATTCAAAAAAAATAATAGTACAGTCTCTTACTTTTCTAAGAGACGCAATCACTTTTTCCCCGTTTTTTTTGTAATCTGCCTTTGTGTCATCTAAGTCAAAATGTTTCCCGAAAAGGGGAATTTAACAGCAATGGAAAACTGTGGCTTCTTGGGGGATCCGCGTAGATATATGCCGGAAATATCAAAACCCAAAAGGAAAAAGTAGTATTTAAGGATATTTTACAATATATATTTAGACCAGAAAATAACAGAGAGTGCCAATAATACTGCGGCCCCCTTTAATTTCGTAATATTGAGAAAAAAAATAAAGAACAGTATAATGAATACGTGAAAAAAAACCCCTTTTCGCTGTTTAAATTATAAAAAAAAACCTTGAAAAAAACCATTTTTAATAAACTGCACATATTTTTTATTGTTTATGTTACGCCACAAACGTCAGTCGATAGGGGGGAGAAATTCAAATGTAAAGATTCGAGATCGAAGAACCAGAACATAAAAAAAAAGACTCTGGTGACTCAAAATTTAATACGCAGTGTAAAAGTTCCCTTCTTATTAGAAGAATACTGTAGAAAAACTGGGGAAATATGAAAAAAAAAAAAAGAAAAAGACAAAAGACGGTTATTAGGATAATCAAGATTCCCCAATGCAGATACAAATTGTTAATTGGAAACTTTTTTTTTAAAATAATGTAGAAAAGTATATATTTATTAATGTTATCCATAATTTTTTTTAAAAAATTTTTAAAAAAAACGAAAAATTTTTTTTTGTAAATGAGGGGGGAAATATTTTAGTTTTTTCATTATATCGTTTAAGAAAAAAAGTTATGTATCGTTCAAGTTCAATTAAAACATTTTTTTCCTCATTTTTTTTTGCTGGTTAATTTTTGCAAGTTATTTATCTTGAATGTCCCATACCGGGTGGTGCGTCGCCGAAACGAAACATAGGAAATCCCATTAAATTTTAAAAAGGGGTCAATTATTGGTGCCCTGTATATTTTACAAAAAAATGTAAGATAACCGAAATTTTTAAAAAAAATTTTAAAAAGCGAATCTTTTAAATTTTTCAGTTAAATGTAATTGCAAAATTACCAAATTTTCAGTTCAGGTAAAACCAAATGGGCACCAGTAAAATAAATATTGTCCCTGACATGAGAAAAAGTGCCAATAAATCAGTGACGGGGGGTTTTTTTAAAAAAAAAATAAATTATTCAATCGACGAAAAAAAAATCCCCAATTAAGTGGCATTATGCAAACAGTTTTAGAGTATTCGAAATGTTTTCAGTTTATTTCCCCCCCCCCCTTCCGTTTATTTCAACTATTAAACGTATTGTCCGGGGAAATTCGAGTCCAAAGGTACCGTAATAAATAATTGTAAATGTTCAACTCAGGATATCAAAAATAGGGCCGAACAAAGAGATAACGGGGGGCTTACTATTCTACTGAGTGTGGAGGAAAACAAAATGGTTAGTACGAGGGGGTTTTGGGCAAGAGGTAAATAAACATCATACAACGGTATTGCGCACTTTGAAAAAAAAAAAAATATTATTCGTATTAATTCAAAAAAAATCAAGAGCTGCAGGGGAAAAGATAAAGAGCGAAGAATGGCATTTTTTTTTGAAATAATGGAAAGAGCAAATAACGATAGGAATTTTTTAAGAAATATTTGTTTTAAAACCATGAATGTACATTCACCCTCAACAATAAACCAAATATTCAAATTTTCCGGTATTGGAGCCAAGAAAATGAACATCGCTTTGTTTATACTTGGAAAACAATATTTTCCCAAAAAAAAAATGTATTCGTGGAAATTATGGGACACCATATCATTGGACCCCTTTTTCAAAATCATTTGGGGGCCCCGTTGGAAAAAGTTGTTCCGGGAAGATTAAATGATCTGGTACTAAAAGGATGGTTCCCCGCCCCCTAATGCCCGCATGGTTGGGGGTAATTTCCTGTTTCGGGCGATGCGTTTCGTGCAGAAAAAAAAAAACTACCTGCAACCCCTTTTTGTTTCGGGGGGATTAAAAATTTGGGATTTATTCCTCTCGTTTCTTTTTTTTTAAAAAAATAGTTTCATTAAGGTAGGTAATAAAATAACTATTACCGATTAAAACCCAATTTATTAATTTTTATATTTCTAAAAAATTTTCCCTTTCTTGCATCCCTATTAGCCATCAGGGTATTTACCCGGTTGGGTTTTTAAAAAGGGGAAAAATATCTGCATATTCATTATTTTTGTTAAAAACTTTTCCGCTTTAAACTTCGCCAGTGCAAAATTTTTAAAAACGCCATAATGGAAGTTAAAGTGATTAATGCTAAAGAGACAAACCGGCTATTTTATATTCGGGATATCGTTTCTTTTTTGCAGAAACATTCTACAACGTGAAAGCTATTTTTTTTAGCCACCTCCTTTCAAAGATAAAAATAAAATTCCTCCTTTGTAATAAAAATTAAACCCCACAATAAAACCGAAATTCTGTTTTTTTTCGCAAAAAAAAGGGGTTCCGATCGACGTAAAAGAAAATCCGAAAACGCGGTATCGAC
>JAHBCN010022601.1:0-13191 GCA_019359885.1 Listronotus oregonensis
TATCTCAGTTTTAATAATGGTTTCGGTGGTGATTCTGTGTTGAAAAAAAATGAAGTATTTGGCATAGTGCCTTTTATTGCCATTGGCTCTGTTTGGGGTAAAAAAGACTTGATTTTGGAAAAAAAGTATAGTAGGGCATTTTAAATATTTTTTTGTCAGATTTAAAATTAATCCCCTATACCGGGTGACAACGAAATCACTACCCGCCCTTATTTTCTTAAGAAAACTATATTCCCAAATTTTAGGATAACATATTATATATAAATAAATATGGATATTTTAACAAGTGTCTATCACTTCCCTTTAACCGGAAACGACTTCTTTGATTTTTCAATGGAACACCCTGTATTTTTTGGAATTTGGATTCTGGATCATTTGAATATAAAATCGTTTATCCTATATATTCTGCTTGTTTTTGAAAAAGGGCGATTAAAAGTCCAAACGTCCACATTATGCAGTTTTATGGGAAAACAAATAAATGTTATAAAAAAGTTATTATGCGCAATTTAATTCTTTTTAAAGACTCTACCTTTTGGTCATAATAAAATTATTTTGCTTTCCGGAAGTGCCAAAAATTGACTTTTCCAATAATGTTACTTAAAATTTAAATGCCCCCTGTATATTTTTTAAAATTTGGATTAACGGTCATTCTGATATAAAATCTGTATTGAGTCCTTCCTTCTTTTTGTTTTTGAGAAAAAAAAAGAAAAATTGTTTTCCCTATAACTGCATAATTGCGGTCGTTTGAACATTTCAATCGCCCTTTTCTCAAAAATAACAAAGATATGTATAGGATAATAATTTTTTTTCAGGAATGATAAATAAATTTTAAAAAATACGGGTGTTCAAAAATTTTGAGTAAATTATTAGAAAAGTCAATTTTCTAGCATTTCCGGTAAACCGGAATGGTTTTATTGTAACCTGCACAGATAGAGTCTTCAGAATAAATTAAATTAAACATAATAAAATTTTATAACATTTATTTGTTTTCCCATAAAAGTTTTTGGAACATCTTCAATCGCCATTTTCTCAAAAAAAAAGGAAAAGGATATTATATAGATATTTTAAAAATGATCCGCAAAAAAATCAAAAAAACTGGTGTTCCATTAAAAAAACAAAATTGGTCGTTTCCGTTAAAAGAAGTGATAGGCAATATTATAATATCTAAAATCGGCATCTTATGATTTTAATAATTCCCCAAAATTTGAAAGCCATATGTTTTCATTCAAAAAATAAGGGCTGGGTATGATTTCGTTGTCACCCTATATGTATTCTTTTTTTTGGGCGTAGTAAGTTCAGGAACATAATAGGGGTCTTAGTTTGTATCCAGAAATAAGAGGGGTTTTTGGGTATGTAATTTTTTAGTAAAATTGTTAGAACTTGGTCTATTTTTAGATCTTACTTCTTTAAAGACTGAGGTTTTGGCCTTTTTCCCTTATTTTATATGAGTGTTTTGATGGGTTCGTCTCTTTTTCTGTATTCATTCTGGAATAAAATCCTACCTGCATTCAGAGCTGTCAAATACTCTTAAATATACTTCAAGTACAAGTACCAAGTTTTAATTTTTTAAAAATTACATCAAGTAAAGTACCAAGTATTCATTAAAATTTTGCATTTTCAATAAATTAAAAAGAGAATCCACCCAAGTATTTTATTGAAGTAAACCAAAGTATTAGTAAAAAAGATTGAATAAAACAAAGACGAAGATACCAAAAACGAAAAACCAAAGTATTGAAGTTTAAAAGTAATTCAAAACTTGAGTAGTATTTTTGTAAGAAAGTTGGGGTTTTTCCTCAAAACGGGGTTTTCAACAACTCCTAAGCTTTAAGGATTGAGCGCTATTCTTGGAAAGAGGCTAATTTAAAAACTATAGTTAGGAAAACAAGTAGGGTTGCTAAGTGATCCGTTTTAAGTAGGGATCTTTATGCATCCGATGTCCGAAATAATGTAAAATTTCGTATGTAAATTTAAGGCAACATACAATGCCGTACTGGGGAGCCTTGGGCTTAAACTGTTATAGGAAATATTGTTTTTTCCCAAAATGGGTTTTTTCCCTTGGTTGCCAAGGGTTTTCTTTGAACTTTGAACTGTCACGTTTTTGACATTTTAGGGTGATTTGGAAACTGTTTCTATCCTGAAGGTTCAAATAAAATTTCTGAAAAATGGCTGTTAGTAATCATTATTAAATATAACAAATTGGGTATCAAAATAAAGGATTTTTATAAGTATTGATTTCAAAAAAGAACAAAAAGTCTAATTCTTTTAGTTCCTTTCTTCTTTGGATCCAATTCAAATGAGCCTTTGCATAGAATGAAACCACGTTTTCCTATTTCTTGTTTTAACTTGTTTGTACGATTATCTAACGTGTAAATTCAGTACGGGATTTTTTCTTAAGTACTTTTTATTTTTGAAATACTTTCTTTACTTAAATACTTTTTTCTTAAATACTTTTCTTCAAGTACATCGTAATACTTCAAGTACTTAAATAAATACTTCAAGTAATTTACCTGGTCAAATCAAGTAAAAATCAAGTATCTTCATAAAAAATTCAAGTACAAGTACAAGTCCTCCTAAAAAAACTTAAGTAAAATTTTACTTGAATATTTCAAGTTTTAATTTTCCCATTTTTGGGCAATTAAATACAAAACTCGAATTATTGTAATTCTAAAATCTTTTTAAAATACGATATTACCGCCTTTATTTTATAGTTATGATAGGGAGAAAACACACTTAAACACACACTATCGTGCGCCTAGATTTTTAAAATTATCGTGAACTTTAAAAAATGTCCCGTAATAATTTTAGCGCTAAAAGGAAAATTGTTTTAATTTAATTACTTTAGCGTTAGGCGCAAGATTTTTTATGGTTGCTTATTTTGACCATTTCTTTACAAACTATGGGTATCCCTTTTTTTCAATTTCACATGTCATTAAAGGTGTTGAATGTTTTAAATTTAAAAAAGATCCCGCATTCGCATCCTATTCCCGACCCAACATCCGTTTCACCTGTTTATTTTCGTGTTCTCGATAAAAGCACAAAAATGACCAAAGGTGGTTCAGATGTGGAAGATGAAAACAGGTGATCCGTCCCGCGAAAATTACGCACTGCAAGGTGTAGCAATCAACTGTCCCGTTCCTCTTAAGACTTTTTTAAAATAAACTACATAAACCCCTATTCTTGTGCAGATGTCTAGTAATGACGGTTAATTTTTTATGATTATTGTTATTTTATGAAGTTTTATTTTGGTTGTTTTGCACTGAAATAATATGATTTTCAAGCTTCGTTTGCCAGAAAGTGTAATTAAAGAAATAAAAGTTTAAATAACGAACTAATAGCGAATGGTTATTTGCTTTTTTACCACGCTTTTATTACCTTGACCTGTATGTATCTATGTAATGGAATGTTTCAACTTAATTTTTACCTCTTTCAAGAAGTCTGATTAACTTCAAAATGTGTGTATTGGTCAGGAGCCGATGACAATACAATTATTTCATAACTTCGTCTCAATATCCTGATTGAAACAGCAGATTAAAAAAAATAAAATAACACTTTATCAAAAGCTTTCGCCATGGCCAAAATAGCACAAAACCATAGATATATAATCAAAGGAGATATAACCGTTCATTCATAAATTGGCTTTTTTTGTGTATCAAACATTCATAATGTGTAAAAAAGGAATTCCGATAAAAAATTCCCTGCAGAGCACATCGCAAATGTTTAGCAGCGCAAACCGTGGCAGGCCACCAGTGGCGTAGTTCGTTTCCAAAAGCTATTTATCTATAGAAAATTACTAACATATATTTTTTTAGTATATTATCCAAAAAATAGCTATTTTATGAGAGTCCAAATAAAGTACCATGACAACTTTTTTGGGCTGTTTCGAGGAACATGCAAGTAAATAAAACCTATTGGTTCAATACAATAATTAAACTTTATTTATCACCTAAAGCGACACTTCTGAAAACTGGAATTGTTAACCGTTAACCATACATAATAAAAAGCTTAAATCTGTTTTTTAACCTTATCGCAATTGCCCGTGTTTTTATCTTCGTCGCTATCCACACCGATTTTTATAGATTTACTTTTATGTCATAAAAAGGAATAACAGATCATCAGCCACCCTTAAAGTCCACTAATGAGATCAAAAACGCATGCAGTACCATTTTGTAAAAGTGAGAGGAGGAAATTAATAGTCCAAAAAATGTTTAGTTCAGTACGAATATCAAAATAGAATTGGAAGTTTTTAGGAAAATTAAAATTTGGGATTTGGATTTAAATAAAAAATCTATTTTTAGGACCCTTTCTTGTAAATAAATTTCATTTTTCTAAATTAAATAGGCATTTTTAACTTCTATGTTTTTAATGTTTTTTGATTACGAGAAAAAAAACGTGAGTAAAAATTTCACTATTTTTTGCATATAATTTATTGTATTCAGTAACCATATTAAAACATTCTTAACTAATCCAGAATATTTAACTAACTATTCATCTCTATTTGTGATAATATCATAAGGTTCAAAATAATCTGAAAGATTTTGGCAATTTATGGTAACTGCATATTCTTTTCAAATCCAAGTAGGGAAAACCATACTTTTTTTCTCTCCGGGTCAACAGGAAGCCTTAAAACAAATTTTATAATTAAAATCGTTTATATGCTATATTAATCTAATAAAAAAGTTTATAACAAAAACTATACCTTGATGGTTACTTTCAATCGATTATAAAATAATTAAACAATTTTTTCGTTAGTTATATAATCAAATTTTATGCTAAAATAAGTAAACAATCGTTGTTAATCTGCACAAAAATATAACATAAAAAGTATATTAACAACAAAATGTTATTTGTTCGCCATGGTATTGCACGTCAATGAAGTGAAGTTTTATAAAAGAACTGTTTAAACTTACCTGTGAAACGAAAGGTTTTTGTTACGAGAATCCAGTTTTTCACAAACCTGGCACTTCACAACCATTTTCTATTTTTATCTCTGTTTATTAAAAATAATACATAAAATATTAAGAAAATATTCTTATAACCGCACTTTAAAAACACAAATCTCTCTCTGAGCTAGTTTAAACAAAATGCAACACCGCCTCACAACACAAATAAAAAATTTACCACTAGCTGACCGACGACCTTCGTGACCGTAGCGTACGAAACTTATGAATAAACTACAAAAAGCAGTGTTGCCCATCTTGACCGTTAATATTCCGTTTTTGATTATTTTTGAGAATAATATTAATAAAGCAAAATAAAAATCAACTAAAAAACATATTTCTGTCGCTGCTATACTAAGTTATTGCATAACGACATGTTATGATCTATGGTCTCTTTAGGAATATAAAAGGAAATATTAATAAAGCAATATCTAAAAATTTGCCAATAAAGGACAATTGACAAAGGATTGCATGTGTATCAAGCACGTTTGACCATCAAGTGGTCTAGAAAGGTAGACACTATTTCAATGTTTGATTGCTTTTAATTGTAAACAGTTTTATCTCCTTTGCATATATATCTATGCACAAAACGCTCTCTACAAGAATCCAGGCTACTAGTTCATTCAAAACACGGGTCCTGGGTGCCCAATTTCGCTGCAAGTGAAGACTACCTTCAGGGTACGTTTTTTGGGTCGCTGATTCCAAATTTCGGAGTCCCGCAGCTCGAAAATTCTGACATCATCCCTAAAAATGCAAAAAACACCTTTTTTGGGTTTTTTATTCTTATAAAAAACTTATAAAGTGCTCTTTGGGCAGCTAAAAAATACTTCCAAGATATGTTTTTTGGTTCACTGATTTCGAATTTACAGGTCCTGAACCACTTGAATCCCTGAAAAACCCCTAAAAGGGCCAAAAACACCCTTTTTAGGGGTATTTTAAGAATAATCTTATAAAAATATAGATATTATTTATTGTTAATAAAAAAAAATATTTTCACGACATTATATTAATTTGAGCCTAAATTAAATTAAAGTAATTTATTGGGGGTGAAACGACCCCCAATTATCCCTTAAATATCGTACAATTAAAAAAATGTTTTGCTTTTTTGCTAATGGATTATAAGTACCTCTTGCACCCCTTTTGAGGGCTTAGAAAATATCCAATCCGAATTAAAAGAAATGAGACAAAAGCCCGAAAAGACCTCTTAACAATCAACGTTTCGGTGGAAAATTTACCACCTTGATGTTTTCCAGGTAAAGTAAATTATAAAAAACTTAAATAATAATTTTCATTAAAATTATTTTAATTTTGATATAAGAATTTCGGATATTCAGAGGACTTTTTGTTTAAAATTTATGACGTACTGCCATTAATGACATTAATTTGTTGTAACAGGTATATTTATTATTTAAAAAAAAAAGAAAAAGATATAAACAGATACTTAAATGTTAACTCAAATCACCCAATAATAGTTAAAAAGTGAATTGTAAAGCGCCTATTTAATATAATTTATTTTAAACAAAATATAAACATAGAAAAAAAAATTAATTATCTTCTTAATTTTATAAATAGTTGCTTTCCTAATTCAAGCAACCAAATTTAAAAAGAAATCAAAACAGAGCTTAGTAGTCGCGATTAGTGACGAAAAAGTTCAAAAGCCAAAAATTACTATAACCAAAAAATAAACTGGAATGCTTTTAGAATTTAAGCAAAGGAAACTTTTTTTAAAAAACGTAAAATAAAAAAGTGCATTTACATTATTAAATAAAGATTATGGTGTAGTTTTAATATCAGTCAATTTAAATAATACTTGGTTACCTTAATGCTAAGGTAAATTCAAATTTTTTTTATTAATTAACTCACCAACCTTTTTTATTTTTAAAAATAAATATACCTGCCATAACAGGTAATTATGTCATTTATAACATTAATACATAAATTTAACTAAAAGCTCTTAGAATGTCTTAAAACTTTTATATCAAAATTGAAATAATTTGTATTTTAATTACTATTTAGGTTTCAGCAATTTCAGTTAATTTTCTAAATTAAGTTGAAATTAAAAACGGTGGTAGACTTGCTACCAAAACGTTGATTATTACGGGGCTTCTCTTTATTTTTTTATTTTGGTACAATCTTTTTTTAAGTTCATAATGGTCAGTTGTTTCTATACTGGGTGGTCCGTTTAGTAAGGGCCTATACCTTTCCTCGCAAACTATAGGTCATTCGAAATTGAGTTTTTTTTAATTTGTAAAACTTGTTTGTTTTAAAAGTGTCTTTAATTCTATGTGTGTGTTTTACAAAGTTTTTATTATTAAAACACCCTATATTTTCTAATATTTTTAACGTATATATTTATATATATATATATATATATATATATATATATATATATATATATATATATATATATATATATATATATATATATATATATATATATATATATATATATATATATATTACCATGGTGATACACCGCACCGTTTCAAAATTATTAGAAACTATCTTCAGAACGAATGCAATTTTGTAACCGCTATGACTACGATGCTAATTGACTTTTAGACATTTTTTATACGATAGTGCTTTAGATCAGGGGTCTCCAAACTACGGCCCGAGGGCCACATCCTGCCCGCGGACAGATTTTGTCCGGCCCGCGGAGAGCTAGCATACTTGAAAACTCCTTTTAGAGAACAAATAATTTTTATAGCAAATTAAATTTAGTTTACTGAAGTATTCTAATTTTATGTTGAATAATTATTAATATGACATTTACATTGATATGGGCTAACTCCGCTAACTCATAACATTCTTGTAGGCTTATTGTTATTGTTTTTGTGATAAGTTGGATAAAGAAACACAGAATTGTAATGAGTAAAGACATGTATAATATGCAGAAAATTTAACTTCAGTATATAATAACTAACAAATTATTGAAATGAATCCAACTAATATTTTATACATTTTAAATAATCACATAACTTATAACAAACATAATGACATATGAAATACTAATGAGATTTATGTAATTGAGATTTTCCACTGACAATAGTTTGTAGTTGAGGACTAATTTTACTTGTACCAATTACACTGACCAACATTCTAAAACTTTTTTTGCCTCCCTGGAATGATTGTGGCTGGATTTTATATATTTTGGCCTGCTGAATCCAAATCTGGCTTCAGATTTTCGATATCAGCCTTCAATAATGAGGGAGAGACACATGTTTTGATATTAAGCAAAATTCAATAAAAACTCACTTTAATACTGATTTATTAATTTAAAAAATAAAAGGTATGATACATTTTAGTAACAGTTAATTTATGTTCAGTATAAACATTTTCAAGTGTTATTTTATTTTAATATTCATTTCCTTGAACTCTTCCTTTTATAAGAAAGACTGGATGTGTCTCGTATTAGGGTCCAGCAATAGTCGGCTAACATATTCGGGCTCCACTTTCCAGTATATCTTTTCTCTATCGATGCGATGTCTTGGTGAAATCGTTCCCCATGCTCGTCCGATATAGCTCCTAGATTTTCAGGAAAAAGTCCAAATGGGAATGGAGAAAGTGAAGTTTTAGGGACATGTTGCATTTTAAAATATGATAGGCCGTGAGCAGTTCTTCCACGAGTTCACGATAATTTTCTGACTTGGTGTTTCCAAGAAAATTTTTGCAAACACTTTCAAATGCATTCCATGCCCGTCTTTCATGGTCACTTAAAATGTCCGTGAAGTTGGCATCTTTAAAGAGTTGCCTAATTTGGGGACAAACAAAAATTCCTTCTTTAATTTTGGCTTCACTTATACGTGGAAATTTCTCTTTTAAATAGTTGAAAGCATTTCCGTTTTTATCCAGTGCTTTTACAAAATTTTTGATCAATCCTAACTTTATGTGAAGTTGAGGTAAATATATTTTTCTTTCTGAACTAACGGTTCTCGGGTCAAATTTTTAACTCCAACTTCTATTTTTTCACGTGGAGGCCAAACCTTTATTTTATAATGTTTGTCTCTTGCACGGCTGTCCCACTCACACAAAAAGCAGCAGTATTTTGTGTATCCTGACTAGCAGTCCTGTCAATAACGCTACCACTTTCAAATCTGCACATATATTCCATTTGTGATCTTCGTACTTTATACATCTGAGTATCATCTTCAGATTGTCATATGTTTCTTTCATATTTACCGAATGAGCTATAGGAACGGATGGATGTTCATTTCCATTATAAAGTAAAACAGCTTTTAGACTTGTTTTAGACGAATCTATGAATAGTCTCCATTTATCGGGCGTATATGGTAAGTTCAGTTCGACCATTAGGCCAGGAATATCATGGCAATACTAAATCACGTCCGCTGCAAAAAATTTGTGAGAGTAGATTCCCTTTTTCTGTAGATGGACACCTTAACTCCTTTTTCCAAGAGGTTCCACTGCTGCAGGCGGGATCCGAGAAGTTCCGCTTTTGTTTTCGGGAGGTCCAAGTCACGAACAAGGTCATTCAATTCACCTTGAGTGATTAAATAGGTGTATCGGGCAAATCAATGGAACTAGGGATGTAGCTTGGTCCGGCTTCTGGCGAAGTACTTCGAGAGTCTGATTCCGAATCAAGCGTGTAACTCTCAGGTGGTTGGGGAATGGGTAATGAATTGTCATGGGGTACTGGTCGCATTGCAGACGGAACATTGGGATACTGAATGCTACGCTTAGTTTTGCTAGTAATTCCTTTGATATTCGTCATGCAAAAATAACAATCATCTACGTGATTACGAGGTTCCCTCCAAACCATTGGAACTGCAAATGGCATAGATTTATGCGTACCTTTTAGCCATCCCGTCAATGTTCTCGAACACGAACTGCAACACACTTTTGGGGCCCAGGACTTATCTTGATCGCCAACTTTACATCCAAAGTACAGTTCATAAGTTTTTTTTACTAGTGAAGATATCGGTTTTTGGTACGCCTTCGCGGTAACTTCGCCACAAATATAACAGAATTTATCAGCTTTATTACCACAAATTCGCGTCGACATTTTTCTTACACGTAGATCTATCTAATCGAAAAATCAACAGATGTTTACTAAATGATTATAAAATAACGACTAAAGGGATATTTCAAGCATAGATCCACCTACCTGTCCATAATAATGGGTCGCCCATTTATTACCCCTCTACTAGACCCTTCCGAGAAATCTGAGGCTAATAAAAACATTTGAGGGTTAGTTGTATATTAGTATAAGTCCAAATATTACAAATCACACGATTTTTTTATAGGGAGGATTTTTCTGTTAGACAGTGTTATTAAAAGAGATTTAAGATGCTCATCAGTTAATTTCGATCTGTAAACATTTTTTGTGTACTTCATTTTGGAGAAGGTTTTCTCACACAAATAAGTAGTACCAAAAACAGAAAACAGACCACGAGCAAATTTATGCAAATTATCAAATTGTGTCAGTGGAAGACTCTTATAAAATTCCAACAAAGATGAGTTTTGATATTTGTTCTTAATTATATCACTGCATTGTAGATCAATCATTTCCATTTGAAGTTCCGGGGCTAGGGTTTCAATGTCAGTATCAAAAGGATTCTGAAAAATCTTAATTTGATTCGCAATGGCATCAAAGTCCGAGAAACGAGTATCAAAATTTATCTTCAAAGCACTCAAAGTTTCGATTGCAAAATCGATAGGAAACTCAGTCTCAGTAGTGTGGCTGAATATTTCACATGTTTTAAAATGTGAAAAACATTTACTTCGTAGTTGTGATTGAAACAGTCTCAATTTCTTCCGGAATGATTTGATATTAGTGTATAAATCAGGAAGATGCTGGTTTTCTCCTTGCAATCCCAAATTCAGTTCGTTCACATGTTTTGTCAAATCAACATAGAATGCTAACTTCCACAGCCATGCGTTGTTTTGTAATTAGTAAGAGGGCGATGCTTTTCATTCAAAAAATTTCGATCACTGCTCGAAGTTCAAAAAAGCGCTGAAGGACTTTCCCACAACTAAGCCAGCGTACGGAAGTATGATAAGGTAAGTCAGTTTCTCCAATCTCTTCAACAAATTGTCGGAATTGTCGGTGATTCAGCCAAAAGATCTATAAAATTAACAGATGATATGACTGGTTTCAGAACGTCAGACATATCCAAACATTTTCCGCACAAAGACTGTTGATGAATGATACAATGTAAGACTAATGGTTTTGAACCACCGTCATTTTCTACAGCCTTTGACACAAGAGCGACCACTCCTTTATCTTTCCCACTCATGTTTTTGACTCCATCAGTTGTAATACATTTCAAGTTTTTCCATCGAAGGTTCTTTTGATTAATGGCCATTTCAACTCCTTTAAAAATATCTGTCCAGTAGTTGTGCCATGAATACTATACATATCAAGAAGTTCTTCGTGCACTTCATAGCTTTTATCTACTCCTCGAATATAAATCAACACCTGAGCAGTATCTGACACATCCGTTGACTCATCCAAGGCCAAAGAAAACCACTCAAAATGTCCATTTTTGTCGAACAGTTGAGAGGATATATTTTCAGCGATGTTTTCTACCCTTCGAGCCACAGTGTTTGCTGACATACTGACAGTTTTTAATAAATTTACCTTTTCAGGGCACATTTCTTCGGCTACTGCAATTATGCATTCTTTGATCATTTCTCCATCGGTGAATGGTTTTCCACGTTTTGCAATTTCAAGAGCCACACGAAAGCTGGCACGAGTTGCAGCCTCTTGTTCAGTTTTGAGTTTTGTAAATGAAGATTGCTGCGATTTCAATCCGCGCTGCATAGCTTCGAATTTTTCTGTCCGCAAACTTCCTGTATATTTTGAGTAATTTTGAAAATGTTTTGTTTCATAATGACGTTTAATGTTATATTCTTTGAGAACTGCTATGCTTTCATTGCAAATCAAACATAGCGCCTTGTTACTGGACTCAATTACGAAATACTGAATGTTCCACTGATCTTTGAATTTTCTGCATTCACTATCAATTTTTCGCTTCTTTTCCATACTACTAATTCACACACAAAAGCAATAATTCAAATCAAAATACTGTTATAAAGATGTCGTAAACTTAAACACTCACAAACACGTTTTAAGGAGGTATGCAATATTTTATTTAACAACAGTGTCATAGGAACTGACTTGTGGTAGCGCCACTAGCCTTCTTATATATTCCAATTACTGCCATCTAGAAGTGAGTGGAAGACACCAGAACTTTCTCGAACCAACGAGATTATTCTGTACGTGCTATTAGCGCCATCTGTTAGCGATAGAAGGTACTACCTATTTCCGCTTGTGTCCACCAGATGTCGTGTCACGTTACTCCTCATGGCTCGTACTCTACGACTAATCTAGAAATTACAGATAATGACAGGAAAATTAATAATATGCAGTGTTGCCGTTTTGCGGACTTTAGTCCGATTTGCAGCCTTTTTTAAACGTTGTGTACTTTTTCGGACTTTTTTTTTCATCAGTGGACTATTTCACTTCTTACCAACAATGATAATATGGTTTTGGCCCTCGGAACTTACTGGAGTAATCAGTATGGTCCTAAGGCTGGAAAGTTTGGAGACCCCTGCTTTAGATCATTAATTGTTCCAATTTGAATCTGTGGTAAAAACTACGCATTTTGACGAGGTTCGCAAACTGTTACTTTCCGCAAGTTTTTAAAATGAGACACCCTGTATATTAATGTATTTCTGTATAGCCACTTTAATTGCAGTTTTAACGATTGTACATAATGAGGTTTCTGTCTTACCATTTTGGCTTAATTGGCAAATTCAATAATTGGTTATGAGATTTTAATCCTAGTCATTTGCGAAAATTGACACCCCTGTGAAAAGCTTAATATTCTATGTTTAATATGACTTCTAAACAACATCCTAAAACGGTTGTTACCAACTTCATAAAGGGTTAATTTACAGTTTCATATCCTAATTATTTTAATCTTATGATCAATTTTTGGATATGCCCATTAAGCCGAAACAGTAAGTCAGGGAACTGGTCAATGTAATATATCATTAAAATTGCAATTAAGGTGGGCCATTTAAAAATACAATAATATACATGGTGTCTTATTTGACAAGTATGCGCAAAGTAACATTTTGCAAACCTTGGCAACACTGCGTAATTTTTACAAAATTTTAAAGCAGAAAATTAAGGGATGAAAAGCACCATCGAATAATAAAGAATACGCATAATTTTTTTTTAAAAGTCAATCGGGTTTGTCGCCATAGCGGTTATATAATTGCATCCATT
>JAHBCN010022602.1:0-13198 GCA_019359885.1 Listronotus oregonensis
AGTCCCCCAATCCAACTTCAATTCGAGCCGAAAAAAAACGCTCTTATTATGAATTTTAAACTTTAACTTTAAATTGTTAAAATAATAGCAGTCTAATAATAATAGTAACATTTTTCATAGAGTTTTTTTTTTTTAAGGAAATGGGTACTTACACAGCGCTTATTAATGCAATAAATAAACCCCAAAGGGGGGGGGGGGGGTTTTAAAAAATGTTTAAATGAACGTGTTATCTTAGTTTTAACATTTTCTTACGATTAAACATGTTTGTGATTCTTTCAGAAATACTACTATTTATGGCCGGCTTTTCCCGATTTTCGCCTGTGTGCAACGCCGGGGGTTCAATAGAAGTCACTTGATATTTTTAAAAAGTAACCTCAAATCACTTTAACTTATACGTAGAAGTTAATTCCTGTATTGTAAGTAGATCCTAAAAAATTTAAAAAAAAAACCTTTTTTATGACACCAACTTCAAGGGCCTGTAGCTCCCTCTGGAAGCATTTCCGGACCTATGTTAATAGTTTTTTTTTCTTTTTTTTATGTAGAATAAAACCTTTAATTTGTTATCGTCTTTTTGGGACCCCCTGTATATTTGGGGGTTTAAAGGGCCCAAAATTTTTTTTTAAAAAATAGTTTGAAAAAAACATATTTTTATTAAGCCGTTATTCCCAAAAAATTTTTTTAAATTTTTTCCCCCAAAAAAACTTGCCATTTAAAACTTTAAAATATACAACAGGGTTAAACTGACTAACATTTTTCCCCTGCCTTAGAAATTTAAATTAAAAAAAAAAAAAAAATTAGATTTCTCTGTTGTCCATTTATTTCGACTATTATTTCTAAAAAAATTTTGAAAATTGGGACAATGTGTAATAATTTGAAAAAAACGATGTTTACTTTAGTTTTAAAATTTCCAAAAAAAAATAAATAGTTTATTTTTTTTTTTAAATTCCCAACATCTTCCTCCTTTTTTTGAAATGTAGCTTAAAAAAAATAATATTTTTTTAAAAATAGCTCTTTTTTAAAAAAAAAAAAATTTTTTTTTTTGGGGTTTTTAAAATACGCTTTAAAAAACAATGTGTATATTTATACAAATATATTAATTTATTAAAATTTTTATTTACATTGGCCTTTTTTACACATTATATCATGTTCTTTAATATAAATCTCTTTTTCAACATTATGCTAGATTATACAAAAAAAAAATTTTTTAACATATTCAAGAAGCTTAAATCAAATGTACTTACTGCATCAATTGAAAACAAATTAGCAATGATAATTGAATAATTTAAAGATCTTCTCAACATTTAAAATTTAAAGGAATCGATATCACCGATTGTGTTATCTTTATAGTCAAGACTTTGAGCGCGGGATTGCACATAAACAACCGTTAAGTAGTTTTATACATTGGACTTGCTATTCGGTAATATATTTATTCCAACCAAAATCAAATTGTGGACTTTGGATACTAGTTTATTGAAATGAGTCGAAAATTTAAATTGAATAAAGTAACGTTGAAACTAAGTGATGATTTCTTTGACATCAAGGAGGCATTAATACGTGCCTATCAAAAACTAAGAAGGAACTTAGTGCACAAAATTAATTGGCTCTTATAAAGATGCGGAACTTCTTGAAAATAAACCTAAAAAAGTTAAATTAGGAATTTCAAAATAAATAAATGATCATGTATGATCACCTACAGTGCAGGATTTTCTGTTTGACCTCCGACTAATATGCATATTCGGTTGAAAACCGTATACTTTTCCGAGAAAGGTGGCTGAAGGAGATCAAGGAGAAATTCAACTGCCGTTTAGCAGTGCCGTAAAAGTGTAGTTTTGAATTCTGGGGGTGATTTCTAAATCTTTTTTAGAATCACACGTCGTAGCGTGTGGTGGCTAATGGTGCCCAATGGTGCCCATTCACGTACAGGCGTACTGCAGGCTATGAACTGATAGATCTGATTTGCAGAGCAGGACTGCGATGGGCCACACACGTTCAGTTAAACTAAAACGATGCGGCCTGCAGGCCACGGCCTGACAGTCCTAGAACTACAGGTCGCCTCATTATTTGCCATACACACACAGTCCGTCGCATAATTTTCACGGTCCGGAAAATATATTTTGTTTCGCAAAAGAACAATAACCATGAATATTTTACGAAAAAAGATAGCTAACTTTGTTCCCTTTAGTTTTGTTATTAACTAACGAATGCGGAAAAAATCGCAAACGTTTTTGGGTGAAAGAATGGTTACAGGATCAAGAAAAAATATCACATATGAAACTTGTAAAACGGTTAAAAGATACCAGCAGTGAGGATTTCAAAAATTATCTTAAAATGGACGAGGCTTGTTTTAAAAAATTATTGACATTAGTGAAACCGTACATAAAACGAAAGGACACAGTAAGGCCGGCCGCATACATGCGACTTTTAGTCAAGCAACTGTTTAGTCGTACGTTAAAAGTATATGGAAATGTATGCAGGTGCGCATATTAGCAACTAGATAGTTGTTCGACTAAATAGTCGTAAAACCACATCGATCGCCTTTTGATTAATCAGTCGCGCAACTATCGCGACGGTTCAATGAGTATTGCCATGTATTGGAGTGCATACGCTCAACTGAATAGTCGTCCTGCGGCTATTCAAACAAGTATATAAATCGATAGCGACTAAATTGACTGTATGCGCACCTTCGCGACTAAACTGTTTTGTCGTCATAAAAATCGCACGCACGCAACTCGAGTAAACAGTTGCTCGACTCAAAAGTTGTATTTATGGCTGCCTAATGAGAAAAGCAATTAGTTTATGTTCCTTCCGAAAGGCACTTCTAATCCTTAAGTACCACTCTAACTACTGCATTTTTAAAATGGAAATATTTTTGATATTTATTTTACCAAAACTTTTTTTCCTTTTTCCCTTTCTTTATATTGTTTAGGCATTTTTGTTATCCTAAGATATGTACTAAATGTATATCTCTAACTGTCATTAAGTATCATATAACTTTTCCAAAAAAAAAAAAAGTTTCCATAAACTGGTAAATTGTCGATAACATCAATAAAACCAGTAATAAATGATGGCTGATTTAACGCCAAATCACACATTTTACCACAGCCCTAAACAAAATTTAAAAGCAATGAAAGTCTCTTGTCGTACGATCAGAACTGATAATTATTCACTACACACACGCAGTTTCTTCGCAGTTTATGTGAACTGCAGGCACAGACCTGCGGCCACCTGTGTGTGTATGGTAAAATGTGGACTGAAGGCTAGATCGCTCACAGTTCGGGACTGCCTGCAGTCCGACTGTAGGTGAATGGGCACCATAAAAGTACAAACTCGTGAGGACAAAAACAGGTTCTGACAGAAACCGGTTTATCTGATTTTGTTTCTTTTTAAAGTAAATTAATAGAAGGTCTTGTAGTTTTATATATGTTAAGAAATTGCTTAACCAATCTTGTTTATGATGAGAAATTTGACAACATACCTAAGGTTAATAATAATTGATACTTATTTTAAAAATTATTTTTAAAAAGTTTTCATTAAAATATTACTTAATAATGATGATTGATGTGAACATAATCATGCCAGTAGTTTATTATAAAAACAGTATCATACTGGAAATATGCTTTTACACAAAAATTTAGTTTTCCAAAATAGAGCTTATGTTTGGTTTGGTTTGCACTTTAAGTTGGATGCCATTGTCTTAATTATTTACAATAATTTTTTTTTGCTTTTAGAAACATTTGTAAATAAACCAACATCAAATCTTATCAGGGTGTTAGTTAAAAATCACAAAATATAGAAAGATTGGGATTAATTTTGTAATAAATGAATCGGATACACAATATAGAATATACCTTTAAAAAGAAAATAGCAAAAAATAGCTAAGTATATCAGTTTTTTATCTACGACCTTATAACCGTAGCTTGTATAGCGCTGTCAGACCCGTCATTTTACCGATTACATTAATAACTCGCAAATATTTATTTTTTTAGCGATAATCCCAAAAAAACCAGGGATATCTTCTCTCTGCTAGGGGCGAAAACGCCAGCAACAAGTTCATATCTTACATTATTAAAAACCCTGTCAAGTCGGTTGTGCCGTATTTTATTCCCGAAATAGAGGCGTGAAGTTCTCTAACTTCCGCTCTTGACCCCCTTTAACTCTGTCACTGTTTCCCCTAAATATAAATAATTGAGATGTTTTCCGCCTTTTCACGGAGATAAAATGAAAATAGTTTGAGCTTGGTTAACATAGACAATTTCAGTAATTTTAAATTTTTTTCTTTTTGTGCCCTTTTTCAAACCATTAATATTGTATTACCGTTTGATTTTAGAACTTTAATGTATTTTGGGGTCAGACTACATTAAAAAAGTTTAAAATGGAACTTGATAGTTTACTTACTAGGGAAATTTAAACCCACAGAGTAAAATGCTGTTGTACAATATTCCTGCGTCACTCGTTAAAATTTAAAAACGTTAAAATTTAAGAGTTACCAACTAGAGTTCGTCATTTTAATGAACCTAAGAAAATATTTACGCAAAACTAAAGTTATAAATTTAACATCTGCAGAAGCCAAGTACATAACGGTAAGAAGCCAGGATTTTTTTAAAATGTATTTATTTCATCCCGTCGGCGAGGCTAATTGCAGGAATACTTCACGTCAGTTGAACGTCAAGAAATATTAATTTATCTAGATTTGTTTTACTGAACTACCGTTTTAGAATCGGATACGGTAATGATGTGAAGCTTTTCCTGAATGATAACGAACAATTTTCATATCAGAAAATTCTTAGCGCGCTGGTAGAGTTTTATTTTGGGGTGTCTTTAACTGAAAGATGCTGTGTCGAAGTAAGTATCCCAAAAAAAGACAATATTTTTATTTTAAATGTGTTTGTAAACCTTAAATTATATTCCGATTTAAAAAAACTTTTTCACTTTTTCAATTTAGATTTAAGTTTGTAGGAAAAAAATGGGTATATACAACATGTCTCAGAATGGGTGGCCAAATAGAAAAAATGGACCAAAAATAACTACTTTTTTGGGATTATAGTCTGTACAATGTGAAACGACCGACTCCCAAAATTTTACTCAAATCGGTATTATAATCAAAAAAAAAAAATTTTTTTGGGGGCCCGGATCAATACATTTAGGCCCTTTTCAACTAAAAAAAGGAAACTTAAAAACCAGTTTAAAGGAAAAAATTTAAAAGATAAAAAAACCCAAGGTGGCACGGCTGTGGCATATATTTACCGACTATAAACCTAAAAATTTGGATGGACAATGGGTGCCAACCCAGCGTGCTAACTTAATTTTAAAATTTTTTTTTAAATTTAAAAAATTTTAATAATTTTTTTTCACCAATCCAAAAATTATTCAAAGGTCCTGCAAAAGAAAATTGGTTTTAACTCGGGCTTGTTTTCGTATTAGGCCTAAAGGCTAACTTGAAAACCCGGGGTAGGTACCAAAATAAAAAAAGGTTTAAACATTGGGAAAACCGGAAAGCCGGGTAAAAATGGCCCCCCACAGGCGGTGGGGCCATATGGTTACCAAAAACCCTTATAAACCAAAAAATTGGATGGATATTTGGGTCCGAACCAGGTCTTTAAATCTTTTTTTCCCTTAAATTGTTTCTTTAATTAAAAAAATTAATACATTGGTGGGGGCCCAATTCAAAATATCAAAGGTCCCCGGGCAAAAAAATTGGAAATTCCCCTTTTCCCAGGGTTTTCCCCCGTATTTAGGCCCTTAAAGGCTAACTTAAAAATCTTTTAAATCCCAATTAAAAAGGTAACATTGATAACAAAACGAAGCCGTGGGGTAAGGCTGTGGCATATACTCACTATAAACCTGAAAATCGGATGGACAATGGGTCCCCAACCCAGCGTGCTTAACCTTAATTTTTAAAATTTCTTTAATTAAAAAAAAAAAATTTTTGTGACCAACCCAAAATTAAATTAAAGGTCCTGAAAAAGAAAAATTGGTTTTAACTCTGCCTTGTTTTCGTATTAGGCCTAAAGGCTAACTTGAAAATCAGTAGTAAAAATAAAGGTAACATCGATAAAACAAAGGGGGGGGTGGCCGGCTGTGCATATATTACCAACTATAAACCTAAAATATGGATACAAGGGCCGAACCCAGCGTGCTTTAATCTTATTTCTTAATTTTCTTTAATTTAAAAAAATTAATATTTTTGTGCGCAACCCAAAATTTTAAATTCAAAGGTCCTGCAAAAAAAAATTTGGGTTTTAACTCTGCGTTTTGTTTTCCGGGAAAATTTCAGGCCAAAAAGGTAACTTGAAAAACGAAGGGGGGGGCACAGGCTGTGGCATATATTTACCAACTATAAATCTGAAAATCGGAGGGAAAATTGGGGGAAGGCTTTAATTTTAATTCATAACTGTTCTTTAATTTAAAAAATTAATAATTTTTGTGCGCCAATCCAATATTAATTAAAGGTCCTGCAAAAAAATGGTATAACCTGCGCTTGTTTTTGTATTAAGGCTCAGGGGCTAACTTGAAAATCAGTAGTACAATGAAGGGCAACATCGATAGCAAAACGAAGCCGTGGATGGGACAGGTTTGGATATACTACCAATTTAAAAAACCTAAAAATCGGTTTGGAAATTTGGTGCCGAACCCAAAGTGCTTTAAGTCCTAATTTTAATTTCTTAATTTAAAAAATTTTAAAAATTTTTTGGGAAATTTTAAAGAATTTATACAATTTTTTTAGTTGCTAGTAAAACTCTAATTTTCCCGGAAACCATTTTATTTTTTAAGAATAAAGGGAAGTTTTAAACCCTTATAAAGCAAACTTATTAGATAAATAGCAAAATATATCAATGGCATTATATGATCCCCGAGTTTTACAAAGATTTTTTGTTTCAGGTAAGCCACAATGTTATTATGCACCATCCTTTTAGTAAACTTTTTAACTGTAAGTATATACATTTATTATGAAACACATAAAAAATCTTCAATCTCAAATCTTTAACTCATTTAAACATTTATTCAAAATAGAAATACTCTTTCACTCTGTACTTTGAAACACATTTATACATTTTTCTCGGAAAAATAAACTGCTAAAACTCTTCTAATAACGCTAACAATTCTAACGAGAATCTCTGCCAACTATTCCTGACCATTTCACACCTGGAGATCTATTCAAGGCAGTAATAAACTAGTAAACTATGAGTGACTGCTAATAAAACAATTCATACTGCGAATGCCGCATATAAAAGACCTATGGCCATGTCAGTATAATTTTACATTTTGTCGGCTTAAGTTAAAATCTGTGATATATATAATTATATGTTTATTATTTTACTATCTATATTATTATAAATTAATCAATTTTGAAAAAAAATCTTAATAATATACAAATTATTATACAGGATGTAAAAAGTATGATTCTCACAAATTTTAAAAAAGCGATAGTGGAGCTCAAAACAAGTCAAAAAGTTCTTTTGACATTGGTGTCAAAAAATAACAGATTTTGTTAAAAGATATCAAAGTTTCAAACTTTGGTAACAATTATTTCTTTAAAACTTAACAATTGGCAACTTTCGTCTTAATTGCTCCTTTGGTAGATTAATTTGCAAAAAAAATAAACTTAGTTTTAAATGTTTTATCTACAAAAGAAAAAAAATGTTTCCCAGTTAAAAATTTAAAAATTGGAAAAAACGGTACCCATTCGTGAAGTCCGTAAGTCGCGGTTTTTTTTTTTGTTCGTTTTTTATTACTTGCGTACAGCTTAAAATTTTTTAAATCGGGAATGACAATATGTTAAATTTAAATTTTCGGCAAGGAAACCTTAATGCTAATCTAGCAGCTTAAATTTACCGTAAAAGATTTCTACAACGGCTATAATGGGGAAGGAGAGGTTTAAAAGTACGCGAAAATTTTGTTCGTCGAAGTAAGGCTTGTTAGAAACTAGAGGGCGATATTTTGGCAACTTATTTAAAAATATATGTAACTGTTTTTTTTTATAGTTAGAGACTTTCTATTCTTAACCCAAAAAAAAAAGTGCTGTTTTAAAACATTATAATTTGTTTTCCTTTTAATGGTAAGTACAACTATTAAACAGGGTGATTCCTTTTAATTTAACTGTGCATACAACTCATTAAAATAAACAACTTTTTAAATAACTTTTTTTAAAAAACCCAAAAATAACAAAGCCACATAAACCTATTTGAAAATGCGTCTAGTGCGGGTCTGGGCAGAAAAAGAGTTAATTCCTTTTTTACGTTTATTTTTTGCCTTGTTAGTCACGCATTAAAAATTAATCGCTTTGCGTTTACCAGACAAGCAGAGGGTTTATTTTAAATTATTGTTAAATTGCGACAATGGCACAATACGAAAACGATGAATTCGTGGATATGTTGCTGATTTTTTATAGAGTTTCGTCAATCTACGGCCGCTGCTTCGAGATTGTACACGTGACGGTTTCCGTTGCGGGCTCATCCAACAACAAGTTTTCGGGTGATTGCTGGCCAGTTTAAATAAAAAGTGTGGACAACATTGCGGTAAATTGGTTGTATCCCGTTTTCGTTCAACTTTCCAAGCCCTACAGCCAGAAGACTTCCCCGTCGAGTTCATTTTTGTGTTCACCCGAAATAAAATTTAAAAAATTTTTTGAGGACCGTATTAGACACACTAAATGAATAAGTTCCTTATTTTTCAGTATTTTGAAAAAACTTTGAAAAGCCATATTTCGAAAACAGTTACCTTTTGACCCATGCGTTTTTGGCTTTTCTACCTTGTTTTAAGCTCCACTATCGCCCATTAAAATCGTGAGCATTATACTTTTTACACTCTATATCTTGTGTTGTAATAATAAAAACGAACTGACTCGACTTCGGAAAGCCTTCTTCTTTTTTACTACGACCAAAGCAGATCTTTTGTGAATACCTTATGTTGGTTAGTTAATTACCTTAATTTCCAAACTTTTCGTAAAGGTAAAAAAACATTCGGTTCGTTCTGGTTACTGTGATAATAAGTATGTATATCTGTGCTTAAAACGTAGTGACAATCCTAGATAAAAGAACTTGGCAGATCTACATCTGTGTTCCTTAACTTCAGCCCCGGCTGTTTCTTCCATGTTAGATTCGTCTATGTTCAGGTAAAACCGTGCCAGTTGTCGTATTTCCTTTCTCCAATGGAATAAAAGAGGTCCAACGTCGCCTCATCATGGGTAAAACTAGAAGTGGTGGTATAGGAGCTATTAAAAAAATACATTACACAGTGTTAAAAACGTTACTTTTGAATGACTAAAATTAATTGATGAACTGGCCGTAGTTTTCTGAGTTACACCTCAATATAAATCCCGTCACGCATTTTAAAATTCGTACCGGACAAAAATAACAGTACCGTTACTTCTATATGAGATGTAGTATACATAATGTAATCTAGTAAAAAATGGTTTTCTTCAGATCATTTACCAGGTGTACCTATATGTAGACCAATAAAAAATGGGAATTTTAGGTTAGTAATAAAACTGCAATATGTATATTTAATATTAATTTACAGAATCCATCGATACTTGATAAAAGTCCATTTAAATTACAATTTAAAAAAAAAGTACAATTGTAATTATTTTTCTAAATAGTAATATATTTATTATTTTAGCTTAATAAAATTGAAAAAAACTTTAGCAGCATTACATAGTTACAATTTCGCAATAGTAGTGTTAAAAATGACATAAATAATTACATACATGTACCACATATTTATTGCCTGGTAATTATAACCTCAGTCTTAGGAGAGACAGAAAACAGATTATACAGTGTGTATCAGCCAAATGGAATAAATTCGATAATAAATAAATACGGGCCTTCTCAAGAAAACACTCGGACACGTCTAATGGTATTTTTAGTTGTGCATTTTTTTCAGCAAAAACTAGTTTTACAAGGTGTGTCATGTAACAGTGGCCAATACTGACTTTCTTAATTTAAATGCAATGCCCTGTATATTATTCAATTTTTGGATTATTCAGAACATTCAAGGCGGCACATTTTATGTTCGGTGTCCTTTCAATCCATATCATCCTTCAAATGTTTCGAAAATATTAGGTGCTTTTAGATTTATTAACTTTGCTAATGTTTAGCATGTTTGCCACTTACTTAAGGGTTACTCTTCCAGCATATACCTACTAGAGGGGTTTTTGGGTTTTGTGCCCGAAGAGTCTTTTGATCAGGGTGTTGAAAACTATTACTTTGCAAAGTTTAAAAACAATTGGACAAGACCCATTTTCCATAGGAAAATTGCGGATCCCTATAGAGTGCGTTTATCTCGAAAACAGTTGCTCCTAGAGATCTAAAGGAAGTATACATTTTTGACGCAGCGGGAATCATAGTAACTTCTTTTTTAATAAAAGTTCCATATACAAAGCTACAAAAAAGTTATGCCATCTAAAACAAATGGGTAGGCCGTAGCTGGCGCCCTCTACTAGCAACATCAAAAGCATGGACAAATTTGAATTTCTCGCTTCAAAGAACCCCCAAATCCCCAATTTTGTACCGCTATGTCATTTAGTTAAGAAATCATTCCGAAAAAACAAAAACAAAATTAAAAGTTTGACACCCTGTATCATAGTTATTATCAACTTTGGGATAAGGCAAGTTTACGTTAGTTGCATTATTTCGAAATAAGAAAGCTAATGTTGCTCTGTGTCCCATTACTTCTAGGACACCCTGTATAGAAAGCAGGCAGCTTAGAAGGAAAATATCTGACCTATTTCCCTCTTCTTTAAAACATCTTGTGTTTAAAAATACTACGCAGATTTTCATAAAGTATTATAACTTTGTAACCTAAATATAGTTTCCCTATAATATAGACCTTTTTTTAATTCCATTACATATCCGATTCACTTTGAGGTTAACGCATTTCGTTCCCATATCATATCAAACCCACACTGCTTAGAATCAAGAAATTTGAATTTTCTATTTCCATACTCACTCCATATTTACATACATTTGTCATGTCGCCAGTCACATGCAAAATAACTCACATTGAATAAGGAACGTACTGACAGATCAACATTTTACTAGGTGTATATAGTCAAGCCGCTTTACATTATCTATCTAAACAGCTGCGTTCTTATAGAGAAGGTTTTTAGTTAATTGAGTATCTTAGTTACGCATCACGGAGCAGATAAATATGGCATATTAGAGAACACACTCACCCATAGAAATATTTGTGGTATATTTGTTACTTTTCACTTTTTTTTAATCTTATTTCCGAGCAAATTACTAAAAAACCTTATAGTACGTGCAGTGGCATAGCTATCAGAAGACTAGGTGGTATGGTGCACCAGGACCCTCTCATGGGAGTCCCTCGGTAACTTAAGCGACATTAAAAAAGTATATAAATAAGGTAATCACATAAAGAATTTTCGACTTTTTAGCTTCTTGCTACGAAATCTCTGAAAGCTTGCACTAAACTTGCAAGAGGGCTTTAAGTATAGCAACTTAATTTAAAAAAAAAATGAAATTTGTAGAACGTGTCCCTAACGAATAATCATGCACAATAAATCACGATAAGAAGTTTACATATCCTTCCTTTACAGTAGCTACAAAATAAAAAGTAGAACATACCTTGGTATAAAATCGTCGAAACATTAAAATAATTACTAGAAAATTATTGGGTTCTTTGATTATATTTAGGTAGCTTCTGAGGCCTTTATTTTTGAAGATGAAAATGTTTTATTTAAAATTGTAGGTTTTTTTTTTCCATATTATCTTTTGAAATTATCAGTAAAAAATTCTGCAATAAAAAAATGGAAAAAATATAGGCAACTTCAACTTTAAAATGAAACACCCTGTATGCTCTACAACGAAAGATCTTTTCTTCTGATTTCAAATATATATTATATATATATATATATATATATATATATATATATATATATATATATATATATATATATATATATATATATATATATATATAGATATATATATATATATATATATATATATATATATATATATATATATATATATATATATATATATATATATATAGATATATATATATATATATATATATATATATATATATATATATATATATATATATATATATATATATATATATATATATATATATATATATATATATACATTGATGATATTTGATGAACGATTTTAGATATTTTAGGTTAAATTATTTATAAATTACAAAAAGTTTCATATTAGTATCAAGAAAGCCATGTAAACAATAAAATTGTTATGTTGCTGAATTTGTGCGGGTTTTTTTTGACCAATAATGTTTATTTTTGTAATTAAACATTCCCGCTTAAGTAAAGAAGACTTGTTTGGTGAATAGAATTTTATTTAAAAACTTTGGATCCTGCTGCAGGTAAAACCGGTTATTTTCAATGCATACTTAGGTCGGTCCTGCATGTTTTGTTCATAAAGATTGTGAACGGACAATTTATAAGGATAAAATTTGTAAAATTTTAAGGATAAATAAATTTTATAATTTGTTTTATTAAGTTCAGATGCCGCATCCGAGATATATTTCCAGGATTTTATAAAATTATTAAAAGTAGTTAGTGCTAGTCCAATAGAAAAAGTATAATAATTATCCTGAAAAAACGAGGATATCCAAAACTTTGTTTTCATTTCGGGCTGCAGTCCTTTTCTTTACTTTAAAGCTTTTTTGTTCAATAAACTTTCTTACTATGTATTTAATAGTAATATTCCCCTTGCACTGTCGTCATCGTCACATTATTATTGTTACCATTAAATTTAAAATGTAAAAAATGTAAACAAATTTATTGCGAATGTATTCTTTTTTAAATTCCAAGCTTCTAATGCACTTAAGTTATTAACATTACTAATATTACATAATGTTATTATTTTTGATAAAAAAATCATGTGCTTATCCCTGTATTGAGTTTTAATAAATTATTTATGATGTAAGTGCTAAAAGTGACATTTTATTTTGTGAGAAGGGAGCCTTCGGCGTCGTGTTCCATGCCTTCGAACAAAATAAAATCACTTTTAGCACCTATATCATACACTATTTCTTCTACAAACATCATTAAAAGTCCAAATTAATGATTTTTTTATCGTCGACATTATTAACCTTTTTAAAATCTAATTTCATCTAATCTATCTATAAAATAAGTTGCTGAGATAAAGAAAAAAACAGATTTGTTAATTTATCTTTGTTGACAAGTAACGTCAAATAATCGCAAATT
>JAHBCN010022603.1:2500-13163 GCA_019359885.1 Listronotus oregonensis
TTTTTAAAAAATTTTTTTTTTTTTTTTTAAAAAAACCCTTTTTAAAAAAATTTCCCCCAAAAACCCCTTTTTTAAAAAGGGGGAAAATTTTTTTTGGGAAGTTTTTTTTTTTAAAAAAAATTTTTTTTTTAAAAAAAAAATTAAATTGTTTTAATTTTAAAATTTAAAAAAAAAAATTTTTTTTTTTTATTTTAAAAAAAAAAAATTTTTTTTTTTGGCTTTTTTTTTAAAATTTTTTCCTTTTTTATTAATTTTGGGGGGGTTTTTTTTTTTTTTGGGCCTTTTTAAATTAGGGAAAAAAAAAAATTTTTTTAAAAAAAATTTTCCTTTTGGGAAAAAGGGAAAAATTTTTTGTTTTTAAAAAACCCCCCGGAAAAACCCAAAAATTTTTTTTTTTTAAAAAAAAAAAAATTTTTTTAAAAAAAAAAATTTTAAAAATTTTTTTTAAAAAAAAATTTTTTTAAAAAAAAAAAAATTTTTTTTTAAAAATTTAAAAAATTTTTTTATAAAAAAAATTAAAAAAAATTTTTTTTTTAAAAATTAATATATATATATTTTTTTTTTTTTTTTTTTTTTTTTTTTTTTTTTTTTTTTAAAAAAAAAAAAAAAAAAAAAAAAAAAAAAAAAAAAAAAAAGGGGGTTTTTCCCCCAAAAAAAAAAAAAAAAAAAATTTTTTAAAAAAAATTTTTTAAAAAGACAATTAATGCATCTAGTGATTTTTCCTAAAGTAAAAATCGTGTATTAATTTTAAAAACAAATCCCTTTCATTAAAAAAGTGACATAATAATTATAATTTAAGTACTTTTTTTGGGTGGTCAATATTTTTAAGGATTTATTTTTACATTTGTTGGTGGGGGAAAAAAAAAGTAATAAAATGATTAATAAAAAAAGACGCTGATAAACCCAAAAAGGGGGTTTTTGCAATTCCCCTTTTTAAAAAAAAATTTTAAAAATTTCAATTCCCCTCATACCCCCGCCACACTTTTTAAACGGGTTTTTTAAGTTTAAAAAAAAAAGACCCAAAAAAAAAATATTTCTTTTATTCTACCCCAATCCTAAAAAAAATTTTTCCCCAAAAAAAAAAATAAAAAAAAGGTGGGGATAAGCATCAATAAAAAACAAAAACGGGGGGGGGGGGCCCTTTTGCCGGATTCAAAGCGGCCCGCCGTGTATTAAGATGCTTTTTTTGGCTGTCCATAAAGAAAGGAAATTTTAATTTTTTTTTGGAATTTTAAAAATTTTTTATTAGGTAATTAAATTTAAATTTTTAAGAAATTAAATTACTTTTATAAAAAATCGAATTTTTTTTTAAATAACTAAATTTAAATTGGGGGAAATTTTTAAAAATTTTAAAATTTCCAAATTTACGATTACATTTTCCTTTTTAAATTTAAAAATTTTAAATAAAATTTTAATTTTTTTAAAAAAAATTTTTTAAATTTAAAAATTAAAATTTCCAAAAAAGTAATCGAGTACGTTTTTTTAATTATTTAAATTAAATTTTAAGGACAGCTCGGGAGGGGAAATTTAAGATTTTTTAAAGTTTTTTTCAATTTTAATGAAAGTATCTTTTAAATAAAAATGAAAAAGGGTTTAAACCCCACTTACTTAAGATATTATTGAATAAAATGACAGCACAACCGTAAAAAGTAACTACGAAATATTTTTTTTTTTCCATTTTTGGGGGTTTTTATATAAATCCAGATTTTTAAAAATTATTTCTGTCACCCACAAATAACACAGATTTACATTCGTTTAAAACCTGCCTTTAATAAAATAATGACGATATTTTGGATGTCTCAAATTAAATTTTCCTTATTACCTTTTTAAAGGCAAATTTAAAAGGTTCGACAGTTTACTAGATAAGAACTTGCATCTTGCGCATTTTTTGAAAAAACACTGCCTTTTTAAAAAACCCTTAAAGTTTTTATTTTGGTTAGATAAAAGTTAAAAAACTTTTATAAAAAAATCGGTTTTGTTTTTTCCCAACAAAAAAAATTTAAAATTTTTTAATAAAAACAAAATTTTTTGTGGCGGCCAGTTTTAAAGATCCCCCCGATATATTATAGTAGTGTATAAATTTCATTTTTTTTGTAAGGTTGCAATTTTTATTTTTTGTTTTTAAAATCCCCCCAATCTTTGGTTTACATTTAAACCCCCCAAAATTTTTAAAAAACACACCAGGTGTTTTTTTATGCCCAAATTTTAAAATTTTAAAAAAAATTTAAAAAAGGGGGTTTTTCAACTTTTTAACCCCCATTTATAACATAAATAAAAAATAAAAAAAACTTTCCGAAAAAAAATGTTTATAGTTTTTTTTTTTTTTCTTTTGGGCAAAAAAACAAACAAAAAAAAAAAAATTAAAGGGAAAAAAATAATGGTTTTTTTTTTAAAATAGAACACCATAATTTTTTTTTAGAAAAAAAGGTTAACCTTTTTTTTTAAAAATATATAGTTTGCGGGTATTTGTGCGAACTTTAAAATATTTATTTTTTAAAAAAAAATTTAATTATAGTAAAATCGGGGTTCCCTTTTAAAAAACAAACGATTTAATTTGTTTATACTTTTTTTTAAATCATATTTTAACGAGAAATTTTTTTTTGGGGGGGAAGGATAGAGGGCCCCCAATGCCCCCAAATTTAAACCCTTTGGGTCTATATTTGTAGGTCACTTAAAAATTAAATTTATTATAAAAGATCAAAAATATAAACATAATAAGAAAAAAGTTTAAAAAAAAATTAAATTTCTAAACAAACCGGTCTGATTTTTTTTCAACGCGTTTATTCGAAAAATTTAAAAAAAAAATTTAAAGTACAAAAAAAAACGAAAAAATTTCGTTGAAAATTTGATTTTTTTTTTTAACTTTAATATATTATTGTTTTTCAAGGAAATGTTGATTTTTTCTATCAATTGAATTTTTTAAAAAAAAAACTTGGTATTTTTTAAACGGGCCGATTGCAAGCAAACTATATATAAAAAAAAAAAAAAATAAACATTTTATTCTAGATAAAAATATACAGTTTCCATAAAAAAAAATTTTTTATTCCCTTTTTTTAAACCCTTTAATATTATTTTTTTTTTTTCATTATGTTTTAAAAAAAATAAATAAAAACCATTTCCTAAAGTAAATAAATGTCATTTTTTTTAATTTTTTTTTTTAAAACTTATAGTATTTTTTAAATAAAACGAGACCAGAAAGACGAGGGGCAATGGTCTCTAGAACGAGGGATTGGCATTTCGCTGAGACAAGGGCTATTTTCTTCCCAAGTCCACTAGCCGCCCCCCCGCATCTTACGGGAACGCCCGATTTTTGAAAAATTTAAAAAAATAATAATAAAAAAAAAAAGTTGCAGTTTTTTTTTTTTTAATGAAGACATCCAGCATTTTGGGACCAATTAAAAAAGTTTTGCTTAAAGCTGAGCTTAATTTGTAAAGTTTAAATATTAAAAAAAAAATTGACTAAGGATTGCTATGGGTCTTGCTTTTCAGTTTTTTTAATAAAAATACTTGTTTTTTTTTGATCCCCATTTCCTTAAAACAACGGTCAACGATCCCCTTTGGTTTTAAAGGGGGAAAACCCCTTATTGTAATTAATTTATTTTTTTTTTTTATCTAAAAATCTTTTGGGTTTGCCGAGATTGAAAGTTTTTTCAAAAATTTTGCAGTATCCCCTTTTTTATTTAAAAAATTGACTCAATAATACTTTTAAAAAACCCCCTTTTAAACCCGATCTCGGTCGGGGCCCCTTTTTTTCCACCAAAATAAAAAAAGATTACTTTGAAAACGATCTATTGATAGCTTTGAAATGTCAATGCCCGGGCTCATAAAATTTTATTTTTCAACATGTGGCTTTTATTACTCTCCCTTTTTATATCTTAAGAAAACATAAAAGTAAACAAACACTCTTTGGATACTGAAATAGAACTAAGTTTATTTTGAAAAGGTATTTTAAAAGTCGGATAAGTCTATTTGCGTATTGTTTATTTCGGAAAAATTTTTTTATAAAAAATATATTTTTAATTTTTTTAAAATTTTTTGTCCAAAAAGGTTTTTATAACCCTTTATACCGGGGACCAGCTGAGGGGTTTTTTTTAAATTTTTAACCCATTTTATCCCCCCTTTCCCGTAAAGGGCCCGTCCAAGCACCGGAACATAAGGTTTGCATTTCACGGGAGCGACAACGGGGGTACTACCCCGGTTTTTTAAAAAATCCCCTTAAAAATACTTCCCCTTTAAGCGGGGGGAAATTTTTTGACCCATAGTTAAACGTTTTGAACCAGACCCAACGGCACACCAGAACTAACCCAAATCCACGCGGAAAACAGAGTTACTACCACTATGCCATAGAAAAGAATTTTAAGTCCTTTTTTTTTTATATTTTAAATTCAAAGATAATACTACTACGGATAAAATAAAAAAATTTAATGCTATTTTTTTTGATACCCCGGGGCTTTCAACGCGAGCCATGTCCCGAAGATTTTCGCGCTATGCTTTCAATCCTTGAACGAAAGTTAAAAAATGTTCCCGGACCTTTTTTCTTTTTGGGGTGATAAACGCGACAGAAAATACACAACCTGTTTAGCCGCCCGTTTTCCCCGACTTCGTTTTCCCCAATAAGGTACAAGCGACCGACTTGGGGAACGTCGCACATGGTTTCTACCTCGTTTCGCGGGGGGCGGGGTTGACTTAATTTATTTGCATTTACGGAAGCATTGATAACTAATTTGATTTAGAGCGCCCATTTAAATGAACCATCTATCCGTAGTAGAAATTTTCTTTGGTATTATTAAATTTTTACCCTTTTACTTTGGAGCAGTACAGAACGGCTGAAACCCTTAGTCCCAACGTACCATTAAGTAAGAGGCATTTTTTAAGAAAAATTTTAAATATTTGGAGATCAGAAGGGGAATTAAAGATTTCGCGGCAAGAAGCTTTTCCCCCCCTAGACACCCTATGGATGAAGGATCTGGGGTAATTGTGCATTAGTAGGGCTCTACCTATTTTTGGCCATTAAAAATCGAAATAGAAAGATATTAACATGTTTTTTTTTATTTTACATCGGATTTACAAACCTTTAAAAAAAAAATCCAAAAATATTTTTTTCGGTGGTAATTTCTATTCTGAAAATTAAAAAAAAAAATGTCATTTTTTTATGTTTTGCGTCAATAAAATGCAATCATTTAGGTTTAACAGTTTCTAGTTATTTATTTTATACTAGATGAAAAGCCTGTCTCCGCCAGGCGAGAGACAATATTAAGTAGCCTCTGTCTCCGTAAGGCGCCTTCCGTACGACTAACGGTAAAAAAACACTTTTTTGCTCCTATTTTTGTCCCGGAGCCGAAATTAAAAAAACGGGCTTCGTTAGGTTCTAGCCACTGCTAAAGACTACCACTGTGCCAAATTTCATGATTTTAGCTCAAGCCATAACTTCAGAATCACGTGGAAAGAATATATATACCCACCTACATATAAATATATCCACATTAGCAAATTATATAGGTATATGGATTCTACCTGTAAAAACAAATAATTCAAAAAAACATCACTTTTTGGATTTTTTTTTTTTTTTTTTTTTTTAATTAAAAAGTTGTTTTTTTTTTTTTTTGTATTTTTTATAAACCCCTTTAAAAATAGTACCCTGGTTCCATATGTTTTTTTGGGCTGACATAAAAAAAAAAATTAAATAAAACCCGTCCAACGAATGTAAACCGGTACTTTTTTCGAATACTTTTAACGGTTATATTGTAGTTTTATCATTCAAAATAAAAGTTTTCCCCTATTTTGGGTTTTTTAAAATTTAAAAAATAATTTCTTTAAGCTAAGAAATTAATATGGTTATTTTTTTTGTTTGAAAACTTTATAGTAAAAATTGCGGCCTTTTGGGAAAAATTGCGTACTCCGGGTTGTTTAAAAAAGGGGGACACTAATGAAAAAACTGCAACACTATAATTTTCTTTTTAACCCCAATATTAAAAAAAGGGACATTGTGTACATTGGAAAAAATAGAAAAAAATTTAAAATATTTTAAAGGCTTTCCCCCAATATCTCGTGGAAAAAAAACATATAAAATAATAATATGAAAACAAAAAATATAATATTGTACAACATGTTAAAAATTATTTAAAAAGAATAAAAGTATCCCTTTTAAAAAATTCAAAAAAAATTTACCTTCAAATATACATAAAAAAACTTTTTTACCTAATTTGGGATTTGGGTATTAAGTAATAAAAGTTTAAAATTTTAGATATTTTTTTAAATGCATTGGGTAATTTAATAAACTTTGTAGTTAAATAAATAATTTAATGCATTTGTTGCATTCATCGATCACTTAAAGACTACTTACGGGCCTAGAAAATATATTGATTTATTGCAATGCAATTAAATGTAACTATATAAAAAGGGAAAGGGGGAATCTAAATGAAAAAGAGTTTTTATATACTTAATACAATAATTTTTTTTTTGAATAATTTATGCCCTAAATTATTTATTTTTTTCCCAAAAGCTTTATATCGTAATAACTTGTTTTGATTAAAAGGACTTTAGGTGGATTAAATGTAGACAAATAACATAAAAAAAAAAATTAAAAAAAAAAATATAAAATTAAGAAACAAGGGTAATCTATAAAAAGCCTTTCAACAAGTCATTTTTAAATTATTCGACTGGCAGACTGTTTACTTTTTTTTAATTTCCTATTTTTTTGTGTTTTAAAGTTCCAAAATAAGGAAGCTAGGGAAAAGCGGTAGCGCCTACAACCTGGGGCTTTGGAAGTAGCTACTGAACCACTGGCTTTTTCAGGCTAAAATTTGGATTAGATGTGGCCCGAAGGTCATTTGTCGGAACTTTAAAAGAGAATACATTGGTTTAGATATACGGGAAAGGGCCCTAAAATAGAAAAACCTTTAAGCTCTTAAAAAAATTTTTATGGACTAAAACTCAAAAGTACTATACACAACTACCCCCACGTAAAAAACCACTTGTAAATCTTTTTAAAATTATTTTGTTGTTAAAATCTATTGTTTTTTAAACACTTTTTTTAAAAAAACATCTTTTTACAGTATAAATATAACTTTTTTGAAGATGATTTATTTTTTTTAAATTTTTTGTTACAAAACAGTTTTTTTTGCCCTTTGTAGTAACACAATACTTTAATAAATATTAGATAAATATGTATTTAGTTTAGTTCTTTTTTGCAAACATTTCCAAAGTCTTAAAATTTTTTATGTCAAATTTTCCCTAAAACTAATAATTTTGTCAAATCCCTCATCTTTGCCTGTACTCTTTTTATTTATTTCTAGGCTTCTGTTATATACCTTAACCCACTTAATTGTTGGTGCAGATTTGTAAAATGCAAAAATTAGTCTTTTGATTAAAAAAAAATTCTGAAAGGGCCTATACGAATAATCAGTTTACTGATAATCTGTGTCCATTTAAACCTTAAAATAATTATTATATTTATTAATTCTTTATTAACCTTTAACAACAAATATGCCTTATGTAGCCTAATAATAAAAGCCTGTTCAGAAGTACTTAAATGACGAGAATTAGGACATATTTGGTTTCTTGACTTTCTGCAAGTTAACTGTAATAACTATTAGCACCAAATAACCAGCAGAAAAATTCTTAATGTTCAGTATCACGTAATTAGGGAACAATAAAAATAATACACGAACAAACTCACTAGACCATCAGCTTTTTTAATCACATTTTGTTGCCTAAAAGGCAAATTGTATTTATAGCACCACTTAAATCTAAAAAATGTAAAGTCATTCTTTTTTTTATTAGTCTATATTTAAAAAAAAAGTCTAAATTTATTTGAACTTTTTTTTATCAATTTGTTGTATTATTTGCCAGTTTAAATCCTAATTTGTTAATTTACACCAGTGTGATATTTAAATGATTTACGGCCAGTGATGATCGCTTTGTTAAAATTAGCAATGGACTTAACAATTGTTAAAATTTTCAAAGAGTAAAAAGAACTTGACAACGCAGCACATTTTTTTAAAAATTTTATGGGAACTAGATAACAAAAATGGTTTGGGTTTGAAATTTTGCGTTTAAAATCCATTAAGCCTAAAAAGATTTAAAAAATAATTACCTTGCACTTTTGCACAGAATATGAATAAAATTGGTTCAGACCAACAAAGTAATTCTATATTTTCTTTAAAAACAGGCAAAACAATAGATAGCTCGAATGACCAATACTGCAGAACTTTTTCTAATTTGGGTTTTTACCAGGTTCTTTAATGTAATTCATGCCTACTAAATTTTATTGGTATATTTCGGTAGGTAGATTCATTTAGAGTAGACAAAGTAATTGATATATTTTTCTAAAAAAATAATGTTTTAATTTAATAAATATTATTAAAACAATTTATTTACAAGAATTTTATTACTTACTGCTCTTTAATTATTGGAATAGACCTGCTATATTTTTTATTTTTAAAAAAAATCAACGTTTTTACTTACCTTTTAAAAAAGAACAAAAAAATTTTTTATTTTTAAATTTTTAAACATTCTTCTTTCTGTTTTTACAACTAACGCATCAATATTTTTGTATTTGAAACAAAATACTTCTAACATCCTAAAACCTAAAATCTAAAAGTAATGACTTTTTTAAAAAAGAACCTAACTTATAAATTTTTTTAACAATAATATCCATCTATTCTCTTAAAAAAAAAAGAAAATCAAATAATTTCATGTCATATGTCTTTCTAACTAATGCTGTTAAAAGCTATAACTTGCGGTAAAAAAAAAACCCGTTAGAGCCCCGATATGGAAAAGGTCCGATCGTCGCAAGGCCTTTGTCGAAAGCCAAGTTAAACCCCTAAAACTTGTTTAAAAATTTTGCATCAAAAAAAAATATTTTTGGTTTTTAAACACCCAAACCTTAAAATAATTTTTTGCCGCCATCGAAGGGTTTAGTCTCCCAAAACCCCTTCTCTCTAGCGGCGTAAACCCAAATTTTAAATCGCGGGCCCGTGCGGGGTACCTCAAAGGGCGCGGGACGGGGAGTGGTGAGGACGCCCATAACATCACAGAATTGGCCCGGGCCGGACGGAAGAATGTAAACATGAGTTGGAGTCCAATGGCGCACGTGGTGTGCAGATTCTTTGAAAATCTTGTTCTATAAAAGCCACCGTTTTCGGCATAAAGATATTTATCAATAAATAACGCAGCCCTACAAAAAATTATTTCCACGTTTTTTTTTTACGCTGAACTTCCACCCCTTCTGGGGGTAGTTTTCGACCTCTGAGGCCAATCCTAGACGTGTAGAATTCGAATTCAGCGTCAAAAAATAGATGGGAATATCATGGTCCGACCCACGGATCTCGACCTTTTTTTTGTGGGGCTGTGTTGCCCAATATTTTACCGAAAAATGTGTCACTTTCAAAATAAATTGAAAAGTCTTGGGAATCATTACCTTAATAAATGCGTAAAGACCATGTCTGCCAAAATTAGAAAAACGTTATACATTTTTTTTGCATAATTAATTTTTTTTTTTTGGGCCATTTTTCCCAAAAATCCCAAAATGTGTTCATAAATTTAAAAAAAATATTATCGGTTTTTTCAATGATTCCCAACAATTTTTTTTTAAATCAAATATTTCCTGCATGTTTTATGATGTCCCTTTGGCATAAAAAAATTCGGAATATATGGCCATTTGTGGGAATAACAAAAAAATATTGCCTCATTTTCAGGCATTTTTTTTTTCAAAGGAAGATTTTTAGCAAAAATGTATTTAATCTTGATCATTTTTATGTCAAAAACTCTTTTTTTTTTTTCATTAAAATTTAGAGACAAATTGCCGGAAAATAAAAAACCCAAAAGAAAAAACCAACAAGAGAAAGTAATAGGCAAATTCAAGACGTTATTTTAAAGTAAACTTAAACACTCTTTATTAAAGGGGGTAAAAAAATCTGTTTCGTAAATCATATTTTATAAAACTTCTATAAACAAAAAAAAAAAGAACTTTCTGAAATCTCTATTATCAATTAAAAAAAAGCCCAGTATTGAGCCCTGGGTCCTGAGACAAACTATTAGAAATGCCTAAAGGCGTTGAGTTTACTAATGTATGATTCCCCTTTTTTGCTTAAACAGTTGCCAAAGTCGAAGCATTTCTTAAAAAAATAATCCTTTTTTCTTTTAAAGGGATCAAAGTCTTCTCATTTCGGTACTAGGTCGCATAATTTATTAATTACTAAGTCTGAGTATATGTTATTTAAAACATCCCTATCTAATTAATTAAATGAAATGATTCTAAATTATCATTTGACATGGTAGCTCTCAGCCTGGTCTTTACCAATTTTAGTTTAAAAACACCCATTTACAAGATACTTGAGTAAGAGGGAAATTTTAAGAAAATATTTGATACTTTATAAAGTTCTGTGAGCTGAAGGGTGTAAAATTATATTCCCAAACAATTTAGCAAAATAAAATAAAATGCAATGCTAATTAAGTTACTCTAATCCCCAATTCATAGATTACATGGCTTGTGTCAAATTACAAATACAAAACTGTTATAAGAGATAAACAACCACAAAAATTCTAAATTTTTTACTGGCGTGAGGGGGCCGTATGACCTTGAAGGTTAGGGCGCAGGAGGATTTGTCCCCCTGTACCCTCGGGCCAGCACAGGCCTGTGTATATGCGCTGTTTTTTCAAG
>JAHBCN010022604.1:0-13208 GCA_019359885.1 Listronotus oregonensis
TTTTTAAAAAAGTTAAAGACAAAAAAAAAGCAATGTATTTTTAAAAAGATATATTAATTATCAAATAGATATATTAATTGGTTTAAATAATATAAGAAGCCATTATTGGAATATTTTTCATTTTAAACATTTTATTTATTAAATTAATCTTTTAGTGATGACAAAAATTTTGTCATTTGTAAAGTTGCGTCATAAATTATCAAAGAATATATTAATAATAATTTTTTATTTATTTTGATGACCCATTTAATAAAAATATGTAAAAATATATTTTAATTTAAAAAAATATATTTTTAGAAGGTTTTATAATTTCGAAATAGATTCTGTGCGTGCACATTCTCCGATCTGGACCAAGGCGGTCCGGTCTGCCGGGTACTCCAAACAATATTTTTGTATAAATAAATCCAGTGAAGCACATCTTTTAATTCCTTTTATATCGTGTTTTTAATTTATTACCTTTAGCAGAACCTTTAGCAGTAGGAATAGTGTTCCAATCTCAGACAAAAGAAAGAAAAGACTTAACATTTCATTCATAAGTGACACTTTGTTTTGACCCAGACATTATCAATAAAATCATATAAGGGGAAAAAGGATAGAAGATAAATTAGGACTGATCAAGGCAACATTGTACGGAGCCTTGCAGTTTCGACCAGTGGCGTATGGTTTATGTTAGAAGTTTCGATTATTCGAATTTATTAAAAATATTAATTTTTAAATCGTTCTAATTATGGTGATCCTTTTAATTTTAGTTTATTAAAAAATATTGATTAGCAACAGAAATAGTTATAAAATATTTTATTCCAAAAAAACATAAAATATTTTTGGTATATTGGTTATTTAAACAAAATTACTTTTCTCCTATAAATTAAGAATAATGTGGGCCACAAATTAATAAAAAAAGACAAAAACTGGGGATACTTTTATTATATACGGTACACAAAAAATAACATAAAATATTAGATATAAGGCAAAATAAAAAATTATCTACTTATTCTTAAGTTAATGTACAGTGTCCATAAAGTCCGCATCAAATAGGAAAATTTTTCCCCAATTAATTCGGGTAATTTTTTTTGCCAAAAGTTTTGTTTGAAAAATAATGCCAAATAATGTATACAGGGTGCCACAGATTCGAGTGCATGCATGGGGATCTCGGATACCGTAATAGATATGAAGTCGGTTAAATTATGGCAAAGTTGTGTATTTACGTAACTAACCATATCCACTTTAGAAAGTTGCATAATTCCGAGTACTTTCGGAGATATTCGAAAAAAAACGAAATTTGCCGATTTCGTTTTTATTTTTTTCTGACGTTATTTAAAGAGATATGGAAAAACAAAAGATACTTTCTGGTGGTCACTTTTTAAGCTCTACAAAACAGAGTTAAGAGATTTGCCTCACGACGTTTCGTTTACGTTAAATCATCATCAACTTTATTTTTTTAAATACGGACCTGGTTTTTTTATTTCATTTTTTTGAACCCCTTATTATTCCAATAACAAAAATGTATATCACTTAATATTTTTTAACAAATATGAAACGCCCCTATAAGAAATGTTTTGCGTTCCTTGTCTAACTCATTTTCTCTTATGAAAAATATGTTTATTTAACAGAAAAATATTAAGTGTTATACATCATTGTAATTGGGATTATAACTGCTTCAAAAAAAAATGCAATGAACAATTGAGTGCCGTATTTAAAAAAATAAAGTTGATGATGGTTTAACGAAAACGAAACGTCGTACCAAAAATCTCTCAACGGTGTTTTGTAGAGGCCATGAAAAATTGTCTTTTATTTTTCCATATCTCTTTAAATAACGTCAGAAAAAAAAAATAAAAACGAAATCGGCAAATTTCAGTTTTTTCCGGATATCTCCGGAAGTACTCGGAATTCTACAACTTTCTAAACGGCATGTCCTAAGGCACCTAAATGCGCAACTTTTCAATAATTTAACCGACTTTGTTTCCAAGATCCCCATGCATGTACTTGAATTTGTGGCACCCATATAAGGATGATCACGTGACTTTTTTTAGATGTCATTTTTTTTTTCAGAAAATCGCAAAATGAAGCATTATCTTTCAAAATTTCGAAAAATTGTATTGGCATGTTGCAAAATATATTTTGGGGACAGCTAAATTGATTGCAGCGCTCGCTGTGGTCAAATTTTTCGATAAATCATACACCCAATTATCCATGGATATGTCTTCATCCCTAAAAGTTAATTAAATTAAAAAAATAAATACGTGAAAACCTTAAGAAAACTTTTGCTGATTTTGTAAGACCATATTAATTACATACCCTTTCACTTTCCTAGGGGGAGACTCAAGTAAAGTGGAGTCAGAGCCAAAAAATACAGTTATATTAATTAGGTTAAAAAATGAATAGGTCAAAAAGATGTACTTGTTTTAAACATAAAAGCTCAAACGTTATTAGATAGACCTACACCAAAAAATGATGTGTTTTTTAAAATCAAAAAGCAAAGTTTACGAAGATTCGTAAATATAAAAAACAACGTTAACAATAATTTGAATGTATTAGTCTATAATAATTACCTTCCATCAACAGATTAATTGTCAAATATATGATGTAAAATTTTTGGGATGGCTCCAGGCCTTAAATATTTGCTATTGTTTGCCTTAATCAAAATCTCCTGTGGATCAAAATGGTCTGCGCATAGCGCAGGGTGCTTTGCTAAATGTTGCCCCTCTTCAATTCCCACGAGAGAAAACCAAATGTTTCTTGTTATTGGATCTGAGGGAAACCTAAAATATTAGAAAATCCTTTTGTAAAATGTATAATTTTTCCCACAATATTATAAACCTACTCACAAACTAATAAATTCGATAATATTCTAATAAAAATAAGAAAATAAGTACAATGCATAAATAACCTTTGGTCTAGTTACTTTCCTTCAGGCTATGTAAATCTACGCTACTGACCTTGGTAAAAACATCGCCTAGCAAACAGAACCTAACTTACCTATGAAAAGACACATCTTCGTGTAAATAGTCCAATTTTTTATACAAAACACATTCACGCACCATTTTAGAGTTTTTAATATAAGTTTGTAAATAGTTTTAACAGATAGTTTTAATAAAAACACCACAAAACACTTAAACAAATCCAGGGCAACGTCGCACTACACCTAATCAGGTTCATTCCATTTATCAACGGACCGGTTGTAAAATTCTTACGCGCGTTGAAGCGGCATTGCCATATTCCGCCTGCGAAATTTCTTTGCGGGCGAAATGTAGCAATGCGAAACGTATTTAACCAAATAAAAATAAATAAAAAATGGTTTATGTAGCAAAATTATTTTTAAATAATTTATTTTTTAAAGCCAAATCTAGTAATCTATTTATTTTTATGCCCATTTTTAAATATAAATATAGAACTTAAAGGCAATTTTATTTAGAAATTTTTAAATTCACTTCAAGCTGGCAACATATTTTATCGACTTTAGTTACGCGTTACGTCCTTTTTCAATGTCTGACCGTATGTTCGTGTTTATCGTGGGGGATTTGGTTCCAATAATACGTAATTTGGAGTACGTATGGAGAAGTTAAAATTCTCCATACGTACAGACAATAATAGCTTATCTAGTAATTTATTATTTACCACAAATAGCCATTTACTTCTGTAATATGACGTAAAACCACAGAAAAAAATAATCTTACAGAATAATTATGGGATTACACGTGATTATAGGTAATATATTCACTATTAGGTGGCGCTAAGTATAGAGAATTTGGTATTTTAGGTGGTGTGTTCCACAGAGATGTTGAATTCGACATTTTTGTAAGGATATTTACAAAAACACGCCGGCCGCTTTAATAGTATATTATTTTATATGGAGAAAAAGTTATTCTTTTCACACGCTCATGTTTAACGGCCGAACGGAGTAAGGCTGGTAATAGAGAGCAAGCCAAGATAAGTAACTTTTCCTCCAAATAAAATATGCTGTTTTTTTTTAAGTCAACAAATTAATGCAAAAACATTTCTTTTTAACAGTAATAATTATTAAAGATAAGTGGGTTCGCAAGGCGGCTAAGAACGGTGTCGGTGAATAGTTGCTATAGTAATGTAACATTAAGCTTTCAGTCGACACTGTCAACAATAATATTTTTTTTTAAATTAATATTTAATTAAGTAGTAAATAAAAATTTTAGTTTTGTTTTTAGTTTAATAAATAATAAGTTGTTGGCTATATACATGTTGCTTTAATAGCACTTTTTCCTTTGTCGGCGGAAAAGTGAAAAGTAAAGCTCCGGCGGAAGAAAAATGAAACTTCGCGGTCACCTACACAGTCAAGTAATTACGGATTTACGGACGTTTGGAGAAAAAATATATTAATTTAGCAGATGATGCTTAAATGCGGATCGAATATGTGCAAGATTAATAATGACGTGGTTTTTTTTTGGTGGATGTAAAAAAAAACTGACGGTTTGTTTTCTTATAAGTTAAAAAATACTTACTAGGGATAATTACAAGTACGGGGTGTAATGGATTATGGTTGAAACAAAAGGCTAAGATATAATCTTAGTACTTGTTAGGTCATCAGTCTATTGCACGTATCAAGCCATTGACCGTGAAGGTTAATAGGTAGTTATTTTATGTTATGTTATTATTTAAATATTAGTTTATATAACAAGACTGATATATTATTGTAAACTGTGTATAGTAAATGATGTTTGTTTAATGTTTAAATATGTATATAATAACTTGATTTATACACATTAAGATTAGATACGATTAGATATAATTAGATATATTTAGATGCAGTAAGATAAGTTTGATACCATTTTTATATATTTATATTAAAGTATGTTTTATACAAAGTCTCTTGTTTGACTTCTTGACGTGTACCAGATACTACGAACCAAGTACAAAGCAGAAGTACACCACATGGCGATCCTACCAGTTACATGTTGAGAAGTTAAAAAAGTGCATGCCGTCCAGTGATATGGTAAATAGACGCTAATATGGGCAAATCATCTTCCAAACATGCGGAAATTACTGACTCTGGAGTAGTCAATTCAAATTTCATCGTGGAACAAGAAAGCATCCAAGTGCCTACCGATGTAAGAGTACTACGAATCTCTCCAGAAGTATGTATTTCAAAACTCCAGCAGCAGAACCCAGCGTAGTTTGAGAAGTCCCAGAACCAGAACATTGAACAGCGTTGGACATAACCCCACAGCAAGGATCAACCCTCAACCCAGAACACAGACAGCAGTATAGTATGTAAGTTTATTAGGGAAAAACATTTTTATTATTATTATTTGTATATTTTTTTTATGAACATTGTGTTAAAGTCTGCTCGACGCTCAAGTGCTCTCAAAACATTTTATTAGTCTGAAAATTATTATTTTTTAATTTTATTACGATATTATGGTATTTAATTCGCTAAAAAGCATATACGTAGACTCAGTTAAATTGTGTGACATTATAAAAAAAGAGCCAAAAGAACGCCGACTAGATTTAGTTAGAGTAAATAATTTAATTCTAGAAGTAGGGAAGTTAGAAAATAAGTTTCATAATATACAAAAAGAGGTCCAAGCATCTGCTATTGACGACCCAAACGTTAAAAAATCATATTCAGATTATAATAAAGCTATTGAATCTCACCTTTTTAAATCGCGTTCTCTCCTGAACGAAAGACTAAAAGATTTAGTTAAGGAAAATAACCCAACTGAACAATTAAAAAATAATAGTAATACCGAGAAAATAAATATAGCGGAAAAATTTGATTTAAGAACAGCGGTATCTTTGTAACCATCTATGGATAACACGGAAAATAGCACTAAACAGTTAATTGACGCAATTGAGTTATATAGCAGTCTTATCGACGATAATGGGCAAATCTTATTGATTAATTTCGTTTTAAAAACAAAATTAACGCAAAATGCAAAACTAAGGTTAGAAAACTCGTATGGTACAGTGGAACAGCTGGTAGGGGATATAAAAAACCGGTTGTTAACGAAAAAATCACCAGCAGTTACATCAACTCAATTACATAACGCAAGACAAGACGGCAGAAGTATCGACGATTACGCAAAGTTGATCGAGACACTATTGGTCGATCTAACGATAGCGCAGGCCGATAATAATACAGCCGCAATGGGAGTGTTGCGAGGGATTAACGAGAAAATTGCAGTAAACGTTTGCAAATGGACTTAGGAGTAACGAACTAAGGACTATAGTAAAGGCCAGGAATTACCAAAGCTTAAAAGACGCAGTTTTAGCGGCTAGGAAGAAGAGTTAACAAAAACCCTCAGCCTAATGTGTTTCACATGAAAGGCTCAAAAACTTTAATTACAGGCCACATAACCAGGGAAGAGGTAACAAAAATAATTATCGCCCCTTTGATAATTATAGGCCAAACCCACAGGGTAATCTAAACTACCAAGGAACCAATACTAAAAACCACAGGTACATACAAAAATAACCGAGTTCGGGGTCAGATCATGGCCAAGGACGAAACAAACCGACGAACCGAGTGTATTGTGCTGACACTAACAAGGACGATTTAAATACAAACAAAAATGCAAGTTCAAACGCGAAGCAGTTTTCTTGCCTCACGAAAATAACAAGGTATCATGTTACAATATAAACGCATTAAATTACATAAGTGTTAATTATAATGGAAGAATATTTTGTTTTTAATTGACTCAGGTGCGAGCATTTCTTGTATTTTTGATAACTCTTTAATTAATAATGAAATAGTAAACACTAGAGAAAAACTAAAAATACAAGGAATAGCCGGATCCACTTGTCTATCGGTACCACAGAAATTAATTTTTTCAATTAGAATGAAAATTTTTCCAATAAGTTTGTTGTTATAAAAATTTCGATTCTCATATACAGGGAGTATTAGGTGTAGATTTTCTTTCTAAATATTCAGCAATAATTAATTACGAAACATTTTCAATTTCTTTAAAAAATAAGAATGGGATACAAAATGTAGTGCCTCTACAATCTAAATATGATTATTATACTATAATTCCCCCGAGATGTGAAGTAATTAAATATTGTTACACGGATGAAAGAGATGAGTGCGTTGTGATGAATGATTTAATATGTGAAGGAGTAATTGTAGCAAGTGCCTTAGTAAAACCAGAAAATAACGAAATTCCGGTACGGATAATGAATGTAAACGAACGAGAGATTAGGGTAAAAAATTTTCAGCCAAAGCTAAATAAACTAACAGATTACGATGTGTAGCAAGTTTGAAAAAAAGTGAGATATCGGTCCAAAGGGTAGAAAAAGTGCTTAATCTGATACAGACACCTTCAGCAAATATCGAAGAAAGTAACTCAATCCATAGCATTTGTGTTAAGTATGCGACATTTTTCACTTAGATGAAGATCCTTTAACAGTAACCAATGCCTATCAGCAAAAAATAAGGCTTAAAGAAGATGCACAACCTGTATATATTAACCATACAGATTACCACATGCACAAAAGAGGAGATACATAAACAAATCGGCGAAATGTTACGAAAAGGCATCATTGAGAAACAAGTCGGAATGGTCTTCACCCTTGCTAATTGTGCCGAAAAAAGCAGATAGTAATGGTGTTAAGTCACATAGGGTAGTGATTGACTACAGAATGCTCAATAAAAAGTTAAGGGATGAAAAAGTTTCCATTGCCAAACATTACTGGATTTTGGACTCTTGTCCGGAGAATATATTTTTCTCATTTAGACTTAGCGCAAGGATACTACCAGGTAGAGTTACATCCTAAAAGCCGACCGTCACAGCATTTATGACAGAGAGGGCAATTCCAGATGAAAAGATTGCCTATGGGTCTAAAATTAGCCCAAGTGCATTCTCAGGCTCATGACAGTGACAATGGCTGGATTAAACTATGAATCATGCTTTGTCTATAGACGATCTAATTGTCTTTGGTAACTCTTTACAAAATCATAACAGGAATTTGCTAAAAGTTTTTCAGAGACTCAGGAAAGCAAACTTAAAGCTTAATCCGAGAAAAATGCGAATTCTTAAAGAAGGAAATTCTCTATCTAGGACATATCATATCGGCAGATGGTGTTTCACCAGACCCAGAAAAATTCGAGCTATGGTCGATTATCCAGTTCCAAAAACTACGGAGGAGGTAAAGCGATTTGTCGCATTTGCTAATTACTATAGGAAGTTCATTAGGAATTTTGCAGAAATAGCCCAACCGTTAAATAGTCTGAGTCCAAAGGCAAAACTTTTCAGTGGACAGACGAGTGTAAACATGCATTCGAAACACTAAGGCAGGCGTTGGCAAAGCCTCCTTGTTACAATATCCAGATTTTCCAGAAGAAAACGAGTTTGTGCTCAGAACAGATGCTAGCGGATACGCATTAGGTGCGGTTTTGTCAAATTCAAATGACAGACCGGTCGCCTTTGCTTCCAGAACATTAAATAAGGCAGAAAGGCTTTATGCGACGGTAGAATTGCTCGGGATAACATGGGCAGTAAAGCATTTCAGGCCATATCTCTATGCCAGAAAGTTTAAAATTTTAACCGACCATCGTCCGTTAATTTATTTATTTAATTTGACAAATCCGTCAAGCAGGTTAACGAAATTTAGGTTAATATTAGAAGAGTACGATTTTACGGTATATTATGTCAAAGGTTCAGAAAATGTGACAGCAGACGCACTATCGCGTATAGTCATAGAATCTAAAGACTTAAAAGGAATGAATGAAAAAAAAATGTGAGAGTGTGAATGTGTTAACTAGAGCTCAAGTTAGAGATAAAGCGGGTTTGTGTCAAACCAGAACTAACCACAACCGTGGAGACAAAAGACGTACAGACCGGAGGCGATAGGCTTGATCACCCTGTTGTAGCCGAGGTTTTAAAACGTCCCAATGACGATTGAATTAAAGTAGTGTCTAAAACAGAGTTTGCAAAACTTAAAAAATTGCAATTTTACCAGTACTGTGATAATTTTATTTACAATGTGAATTCACAAACTATGTATTTTTACCAGAACAGTCGATCAGCGTATGACTTAGGTACATCGTTGAGACATCTGGACAAATGGTGCATAGAAAATAATATTCGGAAATATATATATTAAAAAATGCACAAAGTGCAGAATTTTTAAATTTACTAAGTAAATGTAAATCATATGTTAGAACTGACTATAAAAATAAATATAGTTCGGGATGCGGAACGTATAACAGATAAAAAATTAAGACATATAATCTTAAATGATTTTCACACGTTACCAACAGGTGGTCATGCGGGTGTACAACGCATGTACAACAATATAAGGAAACGATATTTTTGGGCAGGTCTCAAAGGAGACGTAAGCCACTTTGTCAAAAACTGTGATAATTGCCAAAGGTATAAGCATTCAAATCCGAAGAAGGTACCAATGGTAATAACAAGTACGGCTAAATCAGCATTCGAAAGGGTTGTACTTGACCTTTAGGCCCTCTACCTGAGGATAGCCAAAATAAAAATACATTTTGACGCTTCAGTGCGACTTAACAAAGTTTTGGAAGGATATCCAATAGAGGATAAGGAAGCTAAAACAGTAGCAAAGGCATTCGTAGAAAATTTTATACTACGATATGGGATACCTTGTGAAATCCTAACGGACCAAGGTTTGGAATTTATGTCTAGCACGTTTAAAGAAGCTTGTAAACTATTAGGGATCCAACAGTTAAATTCACAGGCATACCATCATGAAACGCTTGGAGGTCTGAAAACTCACATAAACATTTGGGTGCGTATTTGCTATGCAATTGTCGAAATATAAAAAAATAATTGGGCGACTGGGTATCGTATTGGTGTTTTTCATATAACAACACGGTAAACACCTCAACACGCTATACACCATACGAGCTTTATTTGGTAAAATAAGCAAAATCCCGTCAAACCTTACTAATCAAATCGATCCTATTTATAATTTTGAGGATTACCCATTTGAGTTAAAATTTAGATTGCAGACTGCGTGGAATGACGCAAGAAATAACTAATTGTTTCAAAAACTAAGCGCGTAAACTCCAATAAAAGATGCAATAGCTATAATTATAAAATCGGAGACATGGTCCTAATAGAAAACAAAATGTAGAAAATAAATTAGCACCTTTGTTTAAAGGTCCATTTAAAATTTTAGATATTAAGAATACCAATGTAGTTTTAAATGTAAATAATAAGCTAAGGAGTACATAAAAATATTATTAAACCTTATTTTTAAGTCTTAAATTGTACATAGTATATAAGATAGCAGAATGAAAAAAAAGTTCAGAAAACATTTTTTTTTTAACTTTTGCGGGGAAGATGTGATGGATTATGGTTGAAACAAAAGGCTAAGATATAATCTTAGTACTTGTTAGGTCATCAGTCTATTGCACGTATCAAGCCATTGACCGTGAAGGTTAATAGGTAGTTATTTTATGTTATGTTATTATTTAAATATTAGTTTATATAACAAGACTGATATATTATTGTAAACTGTGTATAGTAAATGATGTTTGTTTAATGTTTAAATATGTATATAATAACTTGATTTATACACATTAAGATTAGATACGATTAGATATAATTAGATATATTTAGATGCAGTAAGATAAGTTTGATACCATTTTTTATATATTTATATTAAAGTATGTTTTATACAAAGTCTCTTGTTTGACTTCTTGACGTGTACCAGATACTACGAACCAAGTACAAAGCAGAGATCCACATGGCGACCCTTCCATGAGAAGTACACCACGGGGTCTTTGTATAGTTTTGAAGAACCAAATTATTTTTAAGGAACAACAAAATTTAAATTAGCTTAAACGTGTATCACTTTTTATTCTACATTTCTTAACATAATTTAATTTACTTTTAAGTATTATACAATTATGTACCTTTTTAAGTACTGCATAAAATAAAAAAAAATCGGAGCGAATTTTTTTTATTTTGAGTGACAAAAAAAAAGCACCGTGTATAATTTTTTTTGTAAGGTGTTTATTCTTTATTGAAAATGCTAAACTACCTTGTAAAAATGTTTTTTGACATATCTGCTAAGTTTAAGCAACAAGTTAATTTATATGAAACATCAAAACTTAGATGCAATAAAATGCCCTGAACTACGTACACTCTAAATTATTAAAGGTGTTTCAATTATCAAAAAAAAAAGAGGAAAAATTACAAACAATTTACGTCTTTTCTTACTTTAACCAAGAATTACAGCATTTTAAATTCTCCTACCATTGTTTTGGGTTATTCAAAACTGTTTATAAAGCCTATACTTTTGTCCCTATTTTTTTAATACAAACATTACTATTGGCATGCTTCCAATAATAATAATCTATCGGATTGAAATTAGGCCACCTTGGTGGCCAACGAGTTTCACAATTTCATTTAACTGATCTATTGCGATACTGATTGTTTAAGAAATCTCTTATTGCCATGACATTAATTACTAGACCTTAATCAGCTCATTAAACTTAATGTTCAAAAGGCATGCAGTGTAATATCACCAAAAAAGGCTCAAATTTTTCACAAATGAAAATGCAATATCCATTATGCATGCAAGCGGCGGTCAATAACCCTATTTTCTTTCTTATCTTAGGGTTAACTATCAGCTCTTAAAATGGCTTGCGGGTATCAATCTTTTTTTTATCGTCACCTACAATTAATTATAGGCCCTAGAATTAAAGGAGAACTACAATCCTATTAATGCCTCTAGCATTAACATTTACTTCTGCTAAAAGACGCGGCAAAATAATACGAAAAATTTAAATAGATGTTAGTATTTAATCTCTTCTCAAAAAATATGGTTCACTATTCCTGTTGTTAATAATGCCAGCCCATAAATATGAGAAATTGATAGTGGGACTGTCTGTAGTGTCCTCATGTAGCTTTTCAGGGATTTGTAATTTTTCCAGGCTGCTTGATAGTTACTAGGATATTTAGACTATTGAAAATATACAGTTGGTAGATTATTGCATTTAAATCTTAATATATTAAAAAAAAATCTCAATTGTTTTAACTGTACAATTTTTAAGCAAGATTTAGGTGCCGTATTGGTACTTTGAAAAATTATTTGTACAAAGTGTTGTTTTTAGATAATTTGATTGAACAACTTTTCTTCGATTTCTTTTGTCTGGTCCTATTTTTTTTATTTTATCATGTTGGTTGTTCTTAATAAGTCAACAAAATTTAATTTCATAAAGTCAAATTGTGAAAATAAAAGCTTAAGCCCCTTTAAATTTAAGTAAAAACTATGTTATTTTGTATGCGGTTAAACTTAAATTAAAATTAAATTTAAAGTATTTTTTAATTCGAATTACAAAAGTAAAGTTTGGTTTGGTAAATCTAAATTTAATGGGTATTTGAGGATTTAGCAACATATTTAACTCGTTTTTCCTTCTGTTCCAGAACAATTGTTACCCAGAACGATAAAAGTTCCCTTCAGGCAGAGCAGGAAAACGTGTTTTATCGATGGAAGTGTAAGCTTTAACTTCACGTTAACTACGAGATAAATGTATTTTTAGATTTTTTAAATGGAATAAAAAATATGTGAAAATAAAACAAAAAAATACGTTTTAATTTTTTTATATTAATCTGTCACTTTTTAAAGAATTTTGATAGTATTTTGCAAGCCTATTTATTGTCAGCTGAGTAAAAATAGTTCAATTTTTAGCAATGGACTTAGCAATTGTTAAAAGTTAACAACGGTAACAACTAATACTTATAATATACAATAATCCTTACCTAATAATATTTATGCACTTTTTTATTTTATGTTATTTAAACAAGTTTTTTTTTTAAAATACTAGAAAAATTTCAGTTTATCAATTAAATGCCCGTTGATAGGTTGTGAATTTGTAAAATTCTATATTTTTAAGATATTTTCGCTGTTCTTTAATACGTTTTGGGTTTGGGCCAAACTTTCTCCTATATAAAACTTATTACATTTAAAAGAATCTTATAAATAGGATCCTTTGTATTATCACTTATATTGTATGGTTTTCTTTTTTTTATTTAACATCTAGTAGTGGTTTGTGTGGTAAAGACGGTACGAATATTAAATTTATTACCAGGTCGTCAAATTTTATTATTAATTTTCCATTTAAAAAGTTTGTTTAAAATGCTTATTTTTCACAATAGTTTTCGCTATTAGTTCGACTTAGGCAATTGCAAATCATTGATTTTAGGAACACGGGATGGTAGTCGGAATGCGTAGAGTGTATTTCGAAAAAACCCCCTAAG
>JAHBCN010022605.1:0-13185 GCA_019359885.1 Listronotus oregonensis
CTTTTTAATCTGGTGGCCAAAATTGGGCCTACTAAATTTTTTGGTAGGTCTATTTTCCAACCCAATTGAAAAGGGGGGGGGAGCCATCATGCAAACCAAAAATTTTTCCGAAACTAGGGAAATTTTAAAACAAAAAAAATATTTTTGGAGAAAATTACAATAATCCGTCCTTAAGGGCCCGAAAAAAAAATGGCCAATTAAATGGTGGATCGTAGATCCAAATTCAGTGAAAATTTTTGAAAATGTTTTTTAACGCATGGGGGTTTTCCTGAAAGTAAATGATTGTTATAAATTGGTTTTTGATTTCTTAAAAATTTTTGCTTCGCCAAAACAATTTTTTTTGGACAAAAGGGTATTTTTGTTATTTTGGAATAATCACAAAATTGCGTATGTTATAATTCTAAAGAATCTGAACCCTTTTATTAAAAAGGGTTTATAACAAAGTTCTTAAAATCCCAACCTTTTAAAATTTTAAACCTCCTATTTTGGTATTTGGTTTATTTTTCACTGTGGGGACACCCCCCCATCCGGTTTTAACTTACGGGCCCTTTTGGAAATATTGCTTTAAAACTCCAAATTAAGAGAGATAATGAAAATTTGTCTTGGGGGGCCAATTAATACCTTTTTGTAAAACCCGCCCCCAACTTACCATTAGCTAGTAAAAAATGATTTTTCATTTAAATTAGAAAAAATTTTTTTTCTCAAAATCACTTTTAAGATCAAGGGAAATAAATAAAAATTCAAAATATAATTAACTCGGTGTATAATGTTTAAAAAAAAACAACAATCCTGGCAAAAAAGCAACTTATTTTTTAAAATAATTTTTAAATGAATTTTGGGTTCTGTTTTTTTTAATTAACGATTTTAAAAAAAGTTTTACAAAAAAAAAATGAAAGAGGATTTTTTTTTTAAATTGATTGTAATTAATAAATCCATAATTTTTTTTCCCAAGTCAATGGCGTATTTTTTTAAAATTGTTTTAAAATTGTCATAGTCCCCCAAAAAAAAATTAAATGAACTCTGAAAAGTGTGTTTTTATGCCAAATATCGGGCCCAAAAATTCTTAATTTCCCAAAGTTTTTAAAAAATGTTTTAAAAAAAAAAAAAAAAAACTTTTTAAAATTATCTTAAAAATCTTTTAAAGGGAAAACCGTTAAAAACTTTCGCAAAAAATCTCCGGTGCCCCCTTTCAAATTTGAAATACCATTAAGTAAACCCTTATACGCTTCGTAGTCAAAAAAAATTAGTAAAATGCCATTTTTTTTAGAAAAGAAAACATCGGGTTAAAAATCTCAGGTCTGATTGCCTTTTCGGTCCTGTATGGTTTATTTTTTTAAATTTCTTTGAAGTTCGTCTAACATTAGTTTTTGCCGTCCTTTAACGTTTTCAATTTTCTGTTGACGTTTTAGGATTTTTTAAGGCCCCTAAACTACTTCTCTTCTAACCCTTATCCCTATTTTTATATACTGTTTTGACCTTTTTTCTTCTCCACTATTAATAAGGTTTTTCCAAAAATATCTTTAAAAGGTTGTCTTCTTTCTGGTATTGGTTATGGTAAAAATTGCTTGCTTTTTTGGATTCTCCCCTATAAAACAAACTATCATATCCCTTTTTTTCTTTTTAAAATTTCTTTTTAAATATTTTAAAGATTTGACAAAATTCGGCTGTTTATAACCAAAATAAAATTTGAAATTAAATAAGCATTTGTTTTCTTTTTTGGGCCCGGCCCCGTTAACCTACTTGTTTAAATGGGCTAACTTTTAAAACTCTTTATTTAAAAGAGAATTGGCAAAATTTTAAAGGGTATTTTTTGGAAAGGAAATTTTAAAAGTTATTTTCAATTATTCAAAAATATCAGGGTGCCCCTTTATAAAACATCATTTTCTTTTAATATTAAACTATTAATTGTAAAAAAATATATTTACAATTAAATTTACAAAAAAGTTGCTTTGGAAATGTTTTTAAAAAAATCAAAAATTTTTCCCTACAAAAAAATTACAGCGATTTTAAAAAAAAAGCACAAAAAAACCCCGTAATAAAAAATGTAAAATATCGATTCGGTTTTACCATTATGGTATTGACGAAAATTGAGCTCCCAAAAACCTTGTTTTCATTTTCTCCTTTAAAAAAGGGAGTTTCCCCTTTAAAGTGAATTTGGCCCACCTGTACAGTGTATTATTCTAAAGTTATTTTTTTTTTTTAATTTTAACTGAAAATATGAATACAAATTTTAAAATCCAAAAAAAACTTTTTTACCATTTGTGTCCAAAAATTACAAATAGCAACACTGCGAAAAGACCATTAACCTATAGGCAAAAATTAATTTAAAACATTTCAATTTTACTTCAAAAAACTGAATCTGTAGAAGGGTGATAAACATCACAGCACCAGTCCTAAGACCTGTTGGGTTTTTTATACGTCCCCATCCCCCGACTTAAAATAGATGACGACGGGCGCCAAGGGGGAAACTCCTTTTTCGGGGAAAGAATACTCGCCCCGCATGGATCTTCTCTTTGACGAAGGTGAGGGCGTCACAAAGGATGTACTCCAATCTCATTTTCCTGTTTAAAATCACAAAGGGGTCTATTTTTCCCTTCAAAAAGGTGCTTTCCGTTGACAATTCCCGTTAGAACGCCCGTATAAAACAAGGGTTTCCTGGGCATTGTTATGTTTTGTTCAGCTGTATCTTATAGGATGTTTAAAAAAAAAAAGTTTTGTTTTACCCATTTCTTATAACTGCTGATGGGGGGGGCGATTGGTCCTTTTCTGCCCCGTCAGACCTACGAAAGGTTCAGGTCCCAAAAAGGGTTTTGGGCCCAGCAGCTTTCCTGGCCAACATGAGCAATGCGGTTTCCTTTGGAGTGAGTTGAGGGGGACCAATTTCTGCTGGAAGCGTCCCCAAGGGCAGGGGGATTTCTGCACTAAACCCCGGGTATTTGATTTTCTTTGTTATAATAATATCAAAAATTAAATATTTTTATACTAATTTTTAAAAAAGTTAAAATTTGGAAATGATGTATTTTAAAAAAGTTATAACGAAAAAAAGGTAGACCAACGGCCGAATGACAAATTTATCAAATTTAAAAAAAGAATGAAAAATGGGGAAAAATTTAAAAAAACAGGAAAAATAAAAACTCTTGGGAAAAAGGGCAAAACCTAAATTTAACTATTTGTCAAAAAATAATTTAGTTCGGGAAATTTTTCGTTTAAAAATTTAAATAAACATATAAAAAAAAAAAGTAACAAAATTAATTACCCTCCAAAAATATAATAAAAATAGGTTTGACACTCTAAAAAATGATTTTTTTCATTAAAAAAAAAGGCATGATAATGGTAAAAATGAACCACACATATTTTATTGATAAAATTTAGGAGTATTATTCTGTTTTTTAAATTTTAAAAAATATTTGAAAAATTTTATTTAAAAAATTTTTTACTTTTCTCTTTTCTCATCTTTCTTTTTTAAAAACCAAAAAAAAACATGTATATTCAGATTTTTCAAAAAGGGTTTTATGCCCTAAATTAAAAATTTGCTGCCTATCAAAGGTCTAATTTTTAAATGCCTTTTTTTGCTAACCAAAATTCTCACTATTTTTAAAAGGGGACCGCAAAAAAACGCTCAAAAACTGCCTATTTTTTAATTCATGAGAGGGGACTTCGTTTTTTTCAAATTTTCCAAAAATTTCCCATTTTAGGGGTTGAAAATGGCCAAATCTGAAGAATTGGAAAAAAGGAATGGTATAAAGTTATTTTTTGGGTTTTTTTTTTCGAATGAACCTTGGAAAAATAAAATAATAACTTTTTTCCGGTTTTAAACCCAAACCCCATGGATATTGGGGGGGCAATCATCCCAAAAATTTCAAAATCCCTTCCACTTAAAAAAACAAAAAAAAAAAAGGGTTTTTAGGGAATTCTAATAGAAATAAAATTTAAAATAATTAAAAGCCCTTTTCTAAAAATTGCAAGTGGGATTATTTTTTTTTCCTAAAATGTATAAAAATTTTAAAAAAAATGTTTAGATGTTTTTGGATATCTTAAAAATTATACTATTAACATAAAAACACCATTTAGAGTGGTTTAATAATAAACCACCCCAAAATTAAGGGGGAAAACACCCCCTTATCAAATTAAAAAATGTTAGCTTATTTTAAAAAAAAATTTGCTTTTTTTTTAATCCCAATGTATAAAACAGCCCTTTTAGATTTTTTGGTTTATTTTTTAAAAACCCCCCTTTTCAAATTTTTTCACCCCTAAAAATTGAAAATCTCAAATTTTTAAAAATTTTAAAAAAAATTAATTTTTAGGATATTTCAAATAATTTAAATTCGTTCAAGTGGGTTTCGATTAAGCAAACCCATAAAAAAAGGGGGCGACACCCTTATGAGACCCCATTTTTCAAAAAATAGTTTTACTTTGCATATTTTTTTCTTGAGTATAAGACAGGTCTTGGATTTTAGTTCATTTTTCCCACATTCCTAAAAAACAAAAAATTGTAGAAAAAATTTAATGTTTTGGGGTTTTGTTTTAAAATTTTATTTGAATACCTAAAACTCAAATATTTTTTTAAATTTTTTGTTATTGTTTTCCACATTTTGGGAGTAGGGATGGTTTTGTTAAAAATGAACAAAAAATCTGTAATGCTTTTTATACTGGATCAAAAAATACGAACTAAGACTTTTTAAAAATAAGCTACATTTCATTCAATTTTTTTATTGATAAGGGTGGTTTATCCTTAGAAAGGGGGGTTATCATATACATTTATTTCTTATTTTGAAATTTTTAAAAATCTTTTTTTTTCGCAATTTTTTAAAATTTTCATATAATTTTTTTATATTTTAGGGGATGATTGCACCCCCCAAATTATGGTCGGTTTACAAACTTCTCAGAAAAAATGTATTATTTTATTTTTCCAAAATTTAAAACAAAAAAAATTATTAAATAACACAACTTATTTTCCCAATTTTTTAGATTTAAAGACTTTTTCCCAAACCCAAAAAGGGGATTTTTAAATTTTCAATAAAACAATGCTTTTACTAATTTTATGCGATTATTAAATTTTATAAAACCCTATTTTTGTATTTTTCCCCCACCTTTCTGTGAATTTTGAAAAACATGATTTTTTTTTCCCCTTTTTTACTTTTTATTCGAAAAAAATCTAGAAAATGTTTTTTTTGCTGTCTTTTTTAAATTTATGGCGTGTCCCAACTATTTGCCTTTTTAAAAAAAAAAAGTTTTAGAGATCAGACGTTGTTCCCAAAATTTTCATCAAACGCCTAAGGGGGGGAAAACGTCCCAAATTTTATAGCAATGAAAAATTTCTTGGTTTTAAAACATAACATTACTATAATAAATTTCCCCAAAAAGCTGGGGTAAATTTCCCAAACAAACATTTGAGGGGTTTGGAGAACTCAAAAGCGTTTTTTGCGATTTTACAGTATTCCCCCAAAAACGAACCATGCACAATAATTGACTATCAAATTTCCCGAGCAAACCAATCTGGAGCGCGGAAAAAAAATTTTCGTCCTAGGCTATAGTTATCCATCGCAACCTTCAGTATATACTACTAGGGCAGCCTTGTAACGGTCGTCAAACAATGTGCGTGAGAGAAAAGAAAAATAAAAGTAAAAATTTCTCTCTCGCTCCTGTGCATCAGTCCGGGGGAAAGTTTAAAAACCCCGCCGATGAATTCCAGAACTCTTTCCCTCCAAGACATTTTTTCGCACCACCAAGTTGCCCAATTCCCAAATGATATTCTCGAAGGTTAAAAAGGGTAAACTAAAAAATCCAGGCTCGGGAATATTTTTAACGATTAAATTTTTCCCGGGATGATTTTAATTTTCCTTTTTATATTTCCCATCCCAAAAGTTTAAAAACAAGAAAAATTTATCAAAAATTTCCTTTTTTTAAAGCGTCAATAAGTTTAACTATTAAAAAAAAAAGCCCACTTCTCATGAGATACCGAAGACATTACCCAGATATTTATGGGTTAGTTCAGAAAAATATTTATTAATTAAAGTCCGTGGTGGTACTTTTTTCCCGGTTTTTAAAAAAAATTTCCAAAAAATGTAAAATCATGTTTTTTTGGACAATGTTGGGAACGGGAAAAAAAAGTTAAACATCAAAAAATCGGCCCCCCCGGTACCTACACTTGGTTTCAATCAGGCTTTCGTGGGTTGTTATAAAGAAATTTTTAAAAAAAATTTGTTAATAATAAAATAAATTAAAAATTAAATTAGTATTTCATTTTTTAAACCACGGGACAAAAAAATTTTGTTCATTAATCTTTTAAACGTTTAACAATGGTTTTTTTTCTTTTTTATGGTATACATAAGACAATAATTAAAGTTACATTTAAGCAGCCATGACTGGAAAAAAAAAACAGGTTAAAATCCTGTTTAAAAAAAAATAAGGCATTTTTAATGGTTTTATATTTATTTAATTATTGTAAAAAAAAAAAACAATAAATAAATTTTTTTTCCCCTTTTGGAAAATGAAAAAAACATTGTTTTTTAAAATTTTTTTTAAAAAACTTTTCCTTTTTTTTAAAAAACCCCGTAAATGTTTTTTAAACGAGGTTTAACATGACTTAATGACCAATTAAAAATAAACAAATTAAACAAACAACAATAAATGGTTATACAAAAAAAACGACAAGCGTCTTATTACTTTGTAAAGGGTTTTTTTTAAAATAAAAAATTCCGATTTATTATACTATTCTGGGTTTCATTGTCTCATTTTTCCCCATTAAATATGGTTACAAAGCAAAAATACAGTAGTCTTTTTTAAAAACTTACAATCAATTATTCCTTTAATTACGATTAAAAAATGTCAAATGCTTCTTCAAGAAATCTTACCCAAAGTATACCCGCAACAAAAATTTTGTTTATTTTACTAGTATAACAAAATTTAAACATTTCTTTAAAATTTTTTTTACCGTACCTTTACCCCTTAGTTCTAGTTAGTTAAGTAATCATATGGAACTAGTATAAACTTTTAACAACTTTAATAACAAAAAATCATTTTATATTTTCAATAACACTTTTTGTAATTGCAAACCCCTACAAAAATTAAAAAAATTTAAAGCAGTGGGTTTAAAAAATTAAAAATATAATTGTTTTTTATTAGTTTACAAAATTAGTAAAGTTAGAATAGATGTGGGTATGACGAACACTTTTGTGAAAAAATAGATAATAATTGTTTACCCAAAGACAATTGTAGTTTCCACTATAGACCCGAGCAATGAAAATTTTTTTGGTAATAGGTTTGGACGCTCGCTTGCTGAGATTCCTTGAGCGAGCCCCCATCAAGAATATACGTGCACACGCTGCTGTATAAACGAACATTTTTTCCAAACCAATAAAAAGTAACAGAAAGTGGGAATTTTTTGTCGAAAATAGGTTCCCCGAATTTATATTCGTTTTACTAATCGTAATCTTTTTTTTATTTGTTTCTTTATTAAATAATAAAATTTTAATTTTTAAACTTGTACTGTGGGGAATTATTTCCTATAATATTTTATACCTAGTATAAAAATACCCCGTTGGTAAACATGTTTTAAATTTTTACAAATTCTTTTTTATTATAAAACATCCCTACATAACAAGAAATGTTTGTATAGTCTCACCCAAATTTATTTTTTTTATTTTATAAATAAAACCAAAAAAAACGCATGTTTTTTAAGTTTATTGCTCTTTGCAAATAAGGTAGAATTATTAATTAAAGTGTGGCCATCAAAAAAGCAAAAAACGGCTAGTTTTTTTGGGGTTGAAAAAAAAAAACTTTTTTGTTTAATTCATAGCATATCGTTGTGTTTTCCCTGTGGAATTAAAATTTGTATTCTTGCTAAAATGTGGAAATCTATGTCAATATTATGACTCCAGTGAGTCGAAGAGCAGAAAAAGTTTTGGTTTTTTGTTTTCCCTACAATAATCGTACACTATGTAAGCAATTGATTATAATCTGTGGTAAGTATTTATCTATGTATATTAAAATTATCTGGACTAATAAATACCTTATAATTATAGGGGTCGACCCCTCCCCAAATTTTAAATTTGTTTTTTAGAGAACCTTTTTTTATAGTTATTAATTTAAATATTTGATATTTAAAACAGTGACCAAAAAAAATTTTTAAAAACCCTTTTTCACATTTATTCTTTGGGAAAACCTCTTTTCGTTTTTAAATTTTTAAAAATCACTTCTATTTAGGCGTTGGAAAGATGCCCAATTTAAAAAATCGAAATACAGTCTTTAAAAAATTATTCTTACGAATTTTTTTTCAAAGGATTTTGAAAAAATGAAATAATTCATTTTCCCTCCCTGCAAAATTTTAAATAACCCCCCCAAAAACTTTGGGGGGGACAATCATCACCTAAAATATATATAAAATCGTCCCCAAAAAAAAATTGAAAAAAAAAAATAAATTTTTTTGGGCATATCTAATAAAAAATAAATGTATATGATAGTCAACCACCCTTTTCTTAGGATAAAACCCCTTATCAGTGGGAAAAAATGAATGAAATCCTAGCTTTTATTAAAAAAAGTCTTAGCTTGTTTTTTTGACCAAAACGGTAAAAAAATTCATGTTATATTTGAGATATTCTAAAACATCCAAATTTTTTTTTAATTTTTTTAAAAGTTTTATATAATTTTATACTTTTAAAGGGGGTGCTTCCCCCCCTCGCAAGGTAGCTTTGATTAGAAATATTTTAAAAACCTAAAAGGGCCTTTTTTATATATCTGGGATGAAAAATAAAAGGCCAAAACGCTAAATTAATTTAATTTTTTTCTAAAAAAAGGTTTCTTTACCCTTAATTTTAGGAGTGGTTTATTATCAAAACTTACTCTAAACTGTTCATCATATTTAGGATATCCCAAAACATTAAATTTTTTTTTAAATTTTTAAAAGTTTTTTATTTTTTTTAATTTTTTTAAGGGGATAATTTCCCCCCCTTCAGGGTGGTTTTGGTTAAAAGTAAACTAAAAAATCTAGTTACCCTGGAATATACGTGGAAAAAAAAATACAAACCAAGTTTTTTTTTTAAAAAAGCTAGTCTTTTATTTAATTTTCCTTTTAAAAAAGGTTAGTTCCACCCTTAGAATAGGGTGTTGATTATATAAACATTTGTTTCTTATTAGACATGTCCTAAAAAACCCCCGATGTTTTAAAATTTTTTAAAAGTTGTATACGTATTTATAAATTTTGGGAGATTACCCAAAATAGTTTAGGGGGGTTGGTTTACAACCTTCTTAGGGATGAAAATATTTATTTTTTTTTTCAAGGTCCATTTGAAACAAAAATGCAAAAAAAAAAACTTTTAATACCACTCAATTTTCGCAATTCTTCAATTTGGCGATTTTCCAACCCCTTGGGTGTGATTTTTAAAATTTGAAAAAAAAAAGCAATGCTCATTTAAATTTTTTTTGGACAGTAAATTGGTATAAAATTCAAATTATTTTTTTCCCCTCTTTGAAATTTTTGAAAAAAAAAAAACGGGCAGTTTTTGGGGGTTTACTCCTTATTTTTTACAAAAAGGGTTCTATTTTTTTTTTTAGGACTAAAAAAAATTTTTAAAAAAATTAAGTTGGGGGGTTTTGGAAGCCACTGATTTGGGAAATAGGGAAACAATTTAGCTCGCTCGTTAATTTTAATTGGAAAATTTTTTTTTTTTATTCAATTTTTTTTTATATTCCCTTAAATAATCGGTATTTTTAACTATGCAGGGTCCTCTGAAGCATGGGTAAGATTATAAAAATGTGAAAGGATTCGAATACTCTATATTTGTACTACAAAATCCAGTTTAAATTGAAATCGTATCTGCTCCCTTTCTCGAGTTTCCCCAAAAAAAAAATCTTTTAAATTTTTTTAAAAAAATATTTTTTTGGAAAAAAAAAAGCATTCATTTAAGTTTCGCAATTTCTAGTAATTTGTTTCATATTCCACGTGTAAAGACAAATTTTTTTTTTTTTAAAAATTTTTTAAAAATTTAAAAAAAAAATTTCAAAATTTTTTTTTCAGTTGGGTTTTTAGCGGTTTTTTTCATTTAATTCGTATGAACGGCTACAAACTTAAAACAAATTTAATTAATGAGAAATGAAAAACTGGATTTGTGTTTAAAAAAAGCTTTAAATTTACAATTATAATTTTTTTTTTAAATTAAAAAAAACTTCTAAAAATTTATTTTTCTAATGCACAAAAGGGATTTTTATTTCCCCTTTAAAAAAAATTTGTTCCAAAAAAGGGGGGTTTTTCGAATCCCCAAACCAAAAACCCATTTAAAAACCCCCTTAGGCACAAAAAAAAATTTTCGTGCATTATTTCGTTTCCTCCCAAAAAAAAAAGGAAAAAGCAGTGTTTTTTTTTCAACATAAATATGTGTGGAGGAGCCTACGCTTTAAATAGCCTATGACATAGTAAAATCAAAACGGGGAAAGCTGGGAGGTATAATAAAAAAATTTAAAAATTCTAATAAAATTCGATTGTCGGCAAAAATATTTATACAAAAAAGGGCTGGGGGGTCTATAGTGATAACTACAATTGTCTTTGTTTACTAAAACCTAAAATAAACTTGTCTTACTTTTTTCCCCCGGGGGCCAAAGAAGGGTAATTTTTCCCAATCAAACCAACGGGTTTAAATTTTAATACTTTATTGAATCTTAATTTGTCGGACATACCCCGGGTTTAAAAAGGATTTTCTTTTGTTTCGATCGCCACTCACTGGAACTTTACATCGTCTGGTTTAAATCTAACATCTTATACAATATACAATCATAAATTTATATTATTTAAATGCAAATTTTGTTTAGTTTTATTTACTAGGGATATTTCCAGGCAACAGAAAAATTGAATTCTACAAAAAAAAATGCCGAAACAAGTCAAAACAAGAATATTTTTAGTTCTTCCTTTTTCTATAGAGGCGCTGATTTTTCCTTCTTAAAAAGAAGAAATATTAAATTTTAATACATATAGCGTCATCCGTTTTTTAGAAGCGCATCGAAAAGAACCAGAAAAAAAAGGGGTACAAAATAAAAAAATTTAAATTAAATAAATAAGAAAAACTGTTCATTGAATCTTGAACATCAATTAGAAGCAAAACGGTTCATTGAATATTGAACAATAATTAAAAATGTATTTTGAAAAGTCTAATACCAGCACAAAACGGAAAACAAAAAGATTAATTTTGTTATTGTACAAAAACTTTACAAGTCAGAAAATGTTTATACTTTTTCCGTAATTTTTATGATCTCATGAAATGTGTGAATTACTATCTTAGAGATCGAACGCTGTTAGAACAACATGTACGTCAGGGTTTTTTATATTTTTCCTATGAGACCGTGACGTATCGGTTTTTTTACACTTTCCCCCACAAAAACACTTATATTAAATGAGGCCAATTGCTGTCAAAAATTTTTACCCCCTAAAGTGGAATAAAAAATAAAATAAGTTTTTCCCACAATTTTTTTAAAACTCTCCTTTTCTTGAAAAATTTTTTTTTGAGCTGTTTTTTGGATTTTCTTTCGTGGTTGGTAACATTTTTCAAAAAAAATTTAAAAATACATAATTTATATATCAGTTAAATTATATATATTATATATATATATATATATATATATATATATATATATATATATATATATATATATATATATATATATATATTTATATATATATATATATATATTTTTTAAAAAAAAATAATTTTAAAATTTTAAATAAAAAATTATTATTTATTAAAAAATTTTTAAAAAATTTTTTGTTAAAAAAAAGGGGGCCCAATTTAAATAAAAAAATTTTTATTAAAATAATTTTTAAAATAAAGTAAAAACCTTTTTTTTTTTTTAAAAAAAAAACGAAATTGTTAAAGATATACTAAATAATACAGCTTAGAGTACCTAGGTACGTTATTTACACCTACAAAGTTGGTTGTGCTAGTTCTAAATTTATATTTTCTTTATTTTACCAGTAAAATATTCTTAGTAACAACATTTTTTTTTAGTAACCCGGATAACAAAAAATGCATATTAGGCTGTGGTAATTTTTCCAAAGTTGCTGTTTTCCGTAATCTTCTTCCTAATTGTATTTATAGGTTTTAAGGATATTAGGATATATATGTTAATAGGTTTATTCCTCCATGTTTAAATTTTGAAGCACTGCAAAGTAAGATAAAGATGCCCGTAATATCTGTAAAAAAAAATAAATTTACGTTTGATTTGTTTTTTGTAAAGATAAATATTAGAAAATTATTTAAATGCACTTTCTCTGTAACTTACCTTAACAAAAGTTTCCACAGAAATTTCAAAAAAAATTTGCTGCTCAATTTTGGGTTTTTGTGACCTTAATATAAAAAATACTATTTTTTTCTTAAAACTCTCGCTAGCGTCTGTCCAATTACAATTATAGGCTGCAATGGGTATATTTTCACTCTAAAAGAAAGTAGAACTTTTATAAGCTGGAAGAAATGCCTCTTTATACATAAATTATTTTTAAAAGCTTTTAATACACAGTGCGAGTCTCTAACTTGAAATAAATTCAGTAAATCAACAAATTTGTTTTTCTCGGAAATATGCTTGGACACGTCGATTAGTATTTTAAATTGCGCGCTTTTTGATGTAATACAATTTTATACCCCATGTCCCAAATTTGGGATATGACATCACTGACTATATTTTTAAACGGCAACACTAATTTTTTAATGACATTTTTTAAAGAGTATATCAAGTTACACATGTGTGCAAAATAATAATTTGTTATTTCTTGTCATTTAAACGATATTTGACCAGACATCGTATTTGAAGAATGAAGAAATCTAATTAAGTTCAATTATATTTTTATGCGGTTTAGAAGTCCAATGCCAAAAGCACGGTAGAATTAAATAAGAAAAGGTATTGGTTTATCAATTTTTTGTCGAGCTGACGTTTATTATCTTGACGTTAAATTGGATCAAATTAGATTTTTTTCAGTCTTTGAATAGGATGTTTGTCAAATATCTTTTAAATGACAAGAAATAAAAATTTGAAATTTGGTACATATGTGTGACTGAATATACTTTTTGAACAAAATCTTAAAAAAAAAAGTTACCATTTAAAAAAATATTCAGTGAGAAAAGAAAATTGAGAAAAGCGTAAAATTTTCTTATCGACATGTCAGAATATTTCCCCAAAAAAAAATTTTTTTTTTTTAATTTTTTT
>JAHBCN010022606.1:0-13264 GCA_019359885.1 Listronotus oregonensis
AAAAAGTATAAAATATTTTTGAAAAATAATTTTAAATTTAAGGGTAATAATTAAATTAAAAGGTTTTTCAAAAATCACCAAAACCCCCAAAAACAAAAATTTAAAAATTTTTTTTTGTGGGTCAAAATGGGTTGCCTTTTTGTAAATTTTTTGGTTTTTTTATTTTAAATTTTTTATGAAAATTTGAAATTAAGTTGCTTTCACCTTCGTTGTGGTTTTCAACGATAACTTTCTTTTTTAAAGCTATTAAATCAATTCATAAATCCTTTTTCAGAGCATTTTAATAGCTACAAGTCCTGTAAAATTGAAGATTTTTTAACTTGTGGTTTTTGAAATTTTTAAGGTTAAACGGCTTCAGCAACACGGTTCTCTCTCTCAACTAGAAACTTCTAGCAGCCACATCTCTGTTAATTTTAATCTTACAGGATTAAGCAAAAAACCAAAATATTTTGTAAAAAAAGTCTACATATTTTTTCCCTTGAATATTTTTTATATATCTTTATTTTTTCAGTTATTTTCAAAAAAAAATTTTTTTGAAATCAGAATTTGTTTTTTATTTAAAACGTTACATTTCCAAAAATAAGCATTCTAAACCGCTGAAATTTATAGGATACATTGTTAACACATAGATAAAGAAATTTATTAAAAGATTAGTTTTAAATTTGGTTTTATTAAAAACTTAATTAGTTTTTGTGCTGATTTTTTGTCAGAAAAAGTAAATTAATGTTTTGTTTTTTGTTATAGCTTCGTTAATTTTTATGCTAATGACTTCAAACGAGTTTATTTAAAAGATTTGTCATTGTACTTCAAAAAATGTTTAGCATAGTTTTCTGTAAAACTAGAATTATTTAACGTTAAATTCTACCTTTTAATTCGGTTTTTTTTTAAAATTATATTTTATTTATTTCGCTTTTCGTAGAAGACACCAGAGATACCGAGAACAGCAGCGCTACCGAATCGAGCCAAGAACCCCAAACGTCAGAACTTATAGAAACCCCCATCGACACCGAGGAGGATGACTGTGACAAGCTGTCGCAGACCAGCGACAGTTATCCCCACGAAGCTTACCATAATGGTACCCTAAAGAAGAGCAAGAAAAAGAAGATATCGAGCGGACCGGGACGGGGAAGACCCCGGAAGGCTCTGGTGACGATGTACCACAGTCAGATTAGTGGAGACAAGAACGCCATTAAAATCAGGATTAAGAAAAGTAATTTGAATGCCCAGATGCAGCCAGTAAGTGTGTATATGAAAAATTATTGTTAAAAGGTAGTCTTTTCACAAATAATTTTGTTAATAATTGGTATATTGTCACAATATTCGGCTAGGGGGGAGTTTGCGGGGTGATAAATAAAAATCCGCTCTCATTTGTGTTGTAAAATTTGGATGGCGCCAAATGCTATCCCCAGCAAACTTTTAAATAAAAATTAAATAAGTATTCACTTTGGGACTGTGGTAAGTTTTAGACACCCTATATATTCTTTATTTATGCTATACCGGGTGTTGCTCCGTCGAGCGGGACATAGGGAATCCCATGTAACTTTTGAAGTGGTCCAATATTGGCTCCCCTAATTATTTTAGAAGAAAATATTATTAGGATTTTTTAAAGAGCACGAAAAGTTGTACCCAGTGTACAAATTTCAGCTCTTCTCAGTCCGCCAGCTAAGAGATAAATGCTAAAATAAGTTACGAATCTCCTATCTTCTTACGCGCCCTGTATTATTAGAAGTTTATAATTAAATACCAGAAAAATTATTTAACCTCTTACTCTCAAGTTGTCAGATCAATGTCGCATTATTTTTAAATAATGAACTATTCATATCAAGAAAAAATCACTATTATAAAATGGTTTTATCAGGGAAATAGTTATTGAAGAGTAGCGGACATGTTTGCAGCGTATTTTCCCAATAGGCCAATACCAAGTAAATCGACAATAGAACGGACGATAAAAAAAATTGAAACTACAGGCACAGTAATCAATAATTGTAAATGTGAAGAAAATCGACGTGAAAATCAGAGACAAATTGTACAAAACGAGAGGGATTTAGACGTGATACTTTGTGTAGAGGAGGCCGAAGGAAACGTTAGCACGAGACAACTGGAGGACATTACTGGACAAGACCACACCACAATATCTCGAATTTTAAAAAATACCACGCTTACAAGTACGAAAGACACCAAGAATTAAGAGACGGAGACGAAATACGACGACAGGAATTTTGCTTTGACAGAGGTTTTTTACAAAATATTTGCTTTACTGACGGATGCACTTTTACATTGAACAACGAACCCAACATTTAAAATTGCCGGTACTGGAGTAACGAAAACCAAAATCGATTTGTTAAGACAAGGACTCAATATCCACAAAAATTAATGTTTTGGCGGGAATTTTCGGCCACCATATCCTTGGACCATTTTTCCTTGACCGAAATTTGAATGCGGAGTACTTTCTGGAACTTTTAGAGGAACAAATTTTGCCTGCTTTGAACAACCTTGCTCGTGAAAATTAAGAGATTTGGTATCAAATGGATGGCTGCCCAGCACACAGTACCAGAGCTGTGCACGAATACTTGAACAACGCATTTAATAACGACATCATAGGCCCGAACCACGCAATATCTTGGCCAGCCAGGTCTCCGGATCTTTCGCCAAACGATTTTTTTCTATGGGGACATTTAAAAACTAAGCTTTATACCAATAAAAAATATGAAAATTTAGACCAGCTTAGGAATGCTATTTCCGTTGAATGTGCCAGAATATCGATGTACCAACTAGCCAACGAAGAAATGAGTTTTATAATCGTTTGGGTTATTGTCTGGCAGTTAATCGAGGAATATTTGAGCATTTGATTAAATCCTGATATTTTCGTCATAAATTGATTTCTAAATGTAGACAAATTTGTTTTATTGTCTTGCGTAACTGTGAGTGCATGTGTTGGAATTAGCTGTAAACTAAAATGAAATGCGAGGATTCTTTTTGAAATTCCCGTATAAAAATGTTCAGTTTTGGCAATGACATTATAAATTAATGATCTAAATTGTCACTGATAAATCGATATGGTGTTTTTATTATTGATTTCTAGAGTACAGGGTGCATAATGAGATACTACGTTGCAGAAGTATTTAAGCAGTTTACTCTTTACTGGTTGGTTGAAAAATGCTCAAATTTTTATTTTGGGTGGAACTTATTGTGCTCTTCAATAAATCCTTATAGCATTTTTTTCTAAAATAATTAGGGGAGCCAATATTTGACTACTTCAAAATTTACATAGGATTCCCTATGTATATTCTTTATTTATGCTCAAAGAAGCTTCAGCCACTTTTACCCTGAACTATTCTCTTAGCTCACTCCAAATCGAAAAAAATCCGCGTGCCGGAAAAAGCACAAGGTCTACTACGACACCGACAACTCAGACTACGAAAAAAAACCGAAACGTATTCGGTCCAGCGCTGCTGCCGAAGCTGTCGTCACCAGTACCCAGAACGACGACCCGACGGAGCAGAGTCCATGGGGCGATCCCACGAAACTGCCCGAGCATGTCTTGGAGAAGATATTCGAAGAGGCGTGTGTGCCCGATGGCTCGTTGCCGACTTTGGTTAGGTAAGACGTATTTCAAGATCAGTACAGATCTTCCTTTACCCCATTCTTGACTAGCATTACTATTATAGTCCGGAAGGCCACCGCAAAAAAATTGGTCAATAAGAGATATGCATGAACCATTTTTTTATATTACTATGAACTATAGTCATCAGCCTCAGCTCAGTGGGTTCAAAAAAAAACACCGTGAAAAATCGTTTTTTTCAATATAACTCGAAAACTACTGATTTTAGGAAAAAAAGGTATATAACCAAAATTAAAGGTGTAATAAAACTACGTAATTTTTGTTTTATAAAATTTTTTTTAGCCCTGTTAGTTCTTGAGATGTTAACGATTTAAATTTAAAACAAAAACGCAAATATCCCCAAAACTAAAAGAGCTTCGAAAAAATTTATTAAACAAAAAATATGCTTTTTATTAGGTTATGTGAAAAAGGTTACATACACATTTTTAATAAAATAAGTAATAAAGGAAATATAAGTCAAAAAGTGATTTTGGCCAAAAATTTCTCTAATAACAATATTTTTTTGGTACATCTAAGTATACCAACTCCGATTTATCTAAAAATTCATTCAATATGTTTTATTCATTGAATAAAACAAACTAATACACATGTTCCTCGAGACAATGGGGGATAACATGGTGGCATGGATATTTTATTTAATATTTTTTTTGTCCAATAACTGTACCCATTTTCATCCACTTGAAACTTTAACTAATAGTCCAAGAAAATAGGTCGTGAAATACGAATTTGAGGTTAAAACTTGAATTTTTGGTATAAGTTACTTTGAAGAATCTAAAAACGAACTGTAATTTTTTGAATTCACCCCCGGGAAGGGGTGAAAAAATAAAAAAGGTTTTTTTTTTGAAATTTTGACAAAACGGTAAGTTCTAGAAAAAAAAGTTTTAAATAAAAGTTGTAGAACGTAAAATTCTACATAAAAATAATTATATAACTTTTTTTCCTAAAATTAAAATTAACTGAGATAGGGTAGCTAGAAGCTAGGGGATGATAACAGCAACTTTAAAAAATCATAAATTATTGGAAAATTAAAAAACTCATAGTTTTTTTATTATTTATATAATTAACAACTTTAATTCTAAAGAAAAAAAATCTCCAAAATTAAAGTTGTTAATTATATAAATAATTAAAAAAAACTATGAGTTTTTTAATTTTCCAATAATTTATGATTTTTTAAAGTTGCTGTTATCCCCTAGCGTCTAGCTACCCTATCTCAGTTAATTTTAATTTTAGAAAAAAAAGTTATATAATTATTTTTATGTAGAATTTTACGTTCTACAACTTTTATTTAAAACTTTTTTTTTCTAGAACTTACCAGTTTCTCAAAATTTCAAAAAAAATACTTTTTTTATTTTTTTTTCACTCCTTCCCGGGGGTGAATTCAAAAAAAATACAGTTAGTTTTTAGATTCTTCAAAGTAACATATCAAAAATTTAAGTTTTAACCTCAAATTCGTATTTTACGACCTATTTTCTTGGACTATAAAAGAAAATTTAAACTATATTTTGTTGAAAAAAAATAAGTGCTTCCTCTATATAGTGTTCCCAAGTAACACAACTTGCTTTTTAAAAGCTGAGAGAACCGCTACATCACTAAATTATCCAGCCCAATGTTTTATTATTTGTTCTATACAACGTTCTCTCAAACCTAACATAGTGTTTATATACCCAAAATAGGCGCACTTTATACAGCTAATTTATTAAAGCGTTTTAATTTGCCATTATAAATAAGGTTTATTATGGTACAAAATTCATCAGTAATAAAACGGATATATGAGTACTTTATAGATACTCTAGCAATGTCACTAGATAGCTACATATTCGATTAAACAGCTTGTCGGACATGCGCATTTTTTACTAGCCGGTAGCAAGTTGACAGCAATTTTAAAAAATTTTTTTTCTTGCATAAGTAAACTTGGAAAACAATTGTTTTTTAAAAGGTATTTTATGGTTGTCGCCCTTGCCGATTCTTTTTTATATTATTGAACACGACTGGAAATAAAAGCAGACTGATCTATGATATACATATATATTACACCTAAAATAAATAACTCATTTTAGGAAAGTTTCGCATATGCAGAATGTGAAATTCACTAGCGATGGATTTTTTTCTGATAAAATATATAGTTTTAGCTCTATATTTATCAAAGCGCCTTGAAAATAATTAAAAATTGGATTGAAAAAAATAATATCAAACATTTATTGTTTATGTCGTTTTTTATTTTTAACCTTTAAAATGTTACTAGATATTAAATTTCCATACTTTAAATCCCGAAAAAAAATTTTTAAAACACAAACTAGTTAAAGATGAAAGGAATAATACGCAATTTAATTGCTTTATCAACAATGCGACCCTAACATCCTGAGAAAAATTAAATGGCGACGTGCAAACTGGTCAGAATGGCAATGGTTGCGAAATATTCAATTAAAAGGCCTTTAAAAAGCTATTTTTGTGGGTTTGCTTTATAACAGCTTTATAAAAGAATTAGTGCGACCCTCTAGAACTTCGAATAATGTACAGAGGGCGCTAATCGCGTTGTTATATCTCTTTAGGCTCTATAAGGGTGCTACAACACATTATTGCGTTATTAAACAGTTAGTGGCTATTTGCACGTTTGATGTACCTTTATTTATTTTAAGATTTATTGCATGCATTACCTCCTTATCTAATAATTTTAACTATTTCTGTAGATATAACGTTTTTGTCGTTTCGGCTTAATTGTCTTAAAACATTCATTATACATTTTTCTTATCAAAATAGCCTGTCGAACTGCAATCTCATCGCCGATACGGCTGACGGTAAATTCCCAAAAGACCGGCAACAATACTTGCGTGAGTGCTAGCAGTATCCTGGGATTTTGCCGGTAAAATGTTTGGTAGCCTATTATTTAATATGCTACTAAGTGCTTTAAGAAGATATAGCTAACCTGAAACATCCTGGCTCATTTTCGTATCCTTTAATAAAAAAATATATATTTTTTTTTAATTTCAGTAGGTGTACCGACTTCTTAAAAGCACGTCATCGTTTAAGATTTAATTTTCTAATTCTAATAGCTAGTTTTCCCGTTTCTCGTCATTGTCAATTTCAATAGTTTAGCTTAGCTTAGAAAACACACGACAAAATAGCCGAATGACTTACCGCTGGGTAGGCCTGCTTTATAGAAATTTTATTTCGTTGCTGACTACTTAAAAAAACCTTTTAAATAACTACAATATTCCAGTAATAAAGCATGTTTGCTTAGAAAGTTATGGGTATGAAACACACATCAACAAAGCATTTAAAAATACCTTTATAATGGCGTTAATTATAAAGCATTGGGATAAACATACGCAAATTACTCCATAAGGGTTTTATAAAAAGGTTTTAATGGCACAATTGAGGTTTTATTTGTGCTTTATATGGTAGCTTATAAAGCAATTAGGGCAGATAAAACGCTGAAAACTCTCTAACAGCTGTGGTTGTCACTTTTATAAAGTCTTGTTAAAAGCAATATATAAAAAGATATATTAATTAACTTTAAGAAAGTTTTTACAACTATATTAAAAAGCCATATTGCTTAAAAAACTATTTAGTGTAAAATAACACTTTTATAAATATATTAAAGGTCTTTGACGCCTTTATAAAACTTTTATAAAGAAGAAAATTATATAAAGAACCATCTTGTGTTACTTGGGTTATATATCTAGTAGGACGCTTAACACTGACGGATCGGGAGTTGGTACACTTTTTTGCCTATATCTTCTTTATAACTTATGTTATTAAAAATGTGTATATAACTTTTTTCATAGAGCTTTTTAAAAAGCATATTTTTTTCAATACATTTTTTCATATCTCTTTTAGTTTTTAAAATAATTGCATTTTTATTTTAAATTTAAATTGTTATTATCTCAAAAACTGAAAGAGCTGAAAAAATTTTATTATCCAAAAATGACGTAGTTTATTAGATCATTAATTTTGATTATATACCTTTTTTTCTTTAAATTAATAGTTTTTGAGTTATATTCACGATTTGCCTAGGTAAAAAAATTGTAAAATTTTTTATTTATTAATAGGTTCAGAGTTATTACCAAAAAACGAAATGGCTTTTTTTTAACCTAATTTGTTAATAACTTTTGCAATTTTTTTCGTGCTGAAAATTCCTTCAAATACATGTTTCTAAACATCATTCCGAATCCAATAAGTTCTCGCTCATATTTTTAGGAGCTTTATCTCCAATTAACTTGTTTTTGAATCTGTTGAACTAGTAGATCACTTTATGTGTGTAGGGATCTTTAAATTAATTTTCACTTCGCCAAATACGCAGTGTTTTAGATGTCAACATTTTTTTAAGGTTATGTAAAGTATGTAAACTATGGAGGGACATATCTGTGAAGCCGTCGCTGTGGAAAAAGGCGGACCTCAATTACGTTAAGGAAAAAATCGGACGGATCTCCGATTGCACTGGTTGATATTGAATAGGCTGACGGAATGCGAGGATCTTAGTATGGGTAGGTATGGCTTTAAGTTAATTTAAGGGGGTTTGTAAAGTCAGAAAGCCAAAAAAATTAACTGTATATAACTTTATAGACTTTTTTTTTTAAAAAAAAATAAATGTTACACAGACTGTTGTAGAGGTTTTGCTATGCTTTAAAATTATTTATCTATTTCAGTTTTATTATTTGTTGTTGGTTTGTTATTGTTATTGTATTGGTTTTAAATAATTTTATCAATTATTATCATACATTATACACAGCTGGCTATGAAACAATCGTCAAAACGCAGTTAACTTTAATTTGAATCGTCAGGATGTTGTTCATTTTTTTATAACTAAGTAATAATTTGGTTGTTTTTCACTCAGATTATTAAAACTTCATCCTCGTGGATAACAGCCATCATTATACGTTTGTCCCAAATTTGGCCTACATGTATTGTGAAAAATGTTTAAATGGGAAAATTTTTTTAAAAGGATGTAATGTGATTTTGGTTGTGAATTAAATTTTTTTTTTTAAAATTTGGTTTTAAAGATTTAAAAAAAAGTAAAAATCGTCGTTTTTAATTATTGCTTGTGATTCATTTCTTTTAATTTTGACATGTTTTAAACTATGGCATTATTACAAGGAAGTTTAAAGGTGTATGGAAGCCCAATACTGTAGAAAAAATTGTCCGCCGTGCAGGGCAGCGGGAATCGGGGGTCGGCAATGGGAGTTTGCGCAATGGTAGTGGGTCAGGGCCAGACCCCTAATTCTTTGTTACTATCTAAAAAAGTTAAATCACCATATGTCAAATTTAAACATTCACTGTTTTTTTGCACAAAATTGTTGGTAATTCAACGATATCACTGTAGAATATTTAAAATTATTGTGTAATTTGGATTTTATATCATCTGATATAATATGGAAAGAATATTTTACAGCCCTCTATTTAAATGGTTGATATTTTCGGGAGTTTTTTTTTTTTTTAAAAAAAATTTTTTTAAATAAATAAAACACTTTTTTTTAAAAAAATTTTAAACTAAATTGTTAAATGAAATAAAAGTACCTAAATGAAAAACCTTATTTCTTTTTTTAATCCACAGAAACACACAAACATTGTGGTAATCATCTAAAAGATAGTTAAATTCCCTTTATTTCCCACTTATTTCCTATGAATATTTTATTTTCTATTATTCATAATTGATATAGGTATTATTATTTATTCGGTTACCTAACGTTACGTCTCATAAGAAACACCTAATTTAAATATAAAAATACTTACCTAAAATAAAAAAAGCCGGGTATGTTACCCTTGGATTTAAGACAAAACCATACAACCTCCAGTCATTTTGTTACGATATTAAGTAACAAACAATAAACAAAAAAATTAAAAGTCACAATTAAATAAACACTAATCACTAAAAAAAAAATGTTTTTTTCAACCCAAAAAAATCCTGCAACCACAAAATATAATCACACAAGGCAAAACAACCGAAACTAATACGGCGCAAAGGGCACAAACCACAACGAAAACGGCGATTGATGAGACGACGACGCCAACGGTGGTGGATGGTAAGCGGGTTATCAAGCGCCGCGTGCCCGATGCTTTAAAAAAGGGTAGTCCGGCCCCAAAAAAGTAAATGTGTTCCTAACTGCACATTGATTTTCAGTGTGAAAGGGGGCAACACATTAAATTATTTCATGGAATTTTGTTATTCGCAGAATCGGAAGGCCAAGTCTGACAGTTATTTTTATACTGGGCTGGACTTTTTTTGATCAAATGGGCCATAGCATTGGGCTTCCATACACGTTTAAAACTTCCTTGCATTATTAGGATTTTTTTTTGGCCCAAACATTTTGTCCCAAATTTTTTTTTCCTAGGTTTTTTTTATTTTTCAGTTACTAACCAAAACTTTTAATTTTATATAGCAGCCTTTTTTTTAATTTTTGATATTTAAATAGATCTTTAAAATCCCTTTCCAATGATATTCCACCTGCATAAACAGTTAAAAAATAATTAAACTTTATTGTTTATTTCTTGAGTTTTTTCGGTCGTTTTTAAAAAAAAAATTTATGTTTAATTGACGTTTCGGTTTATTGAGTTAAACCATCATCAGAATATCACCTATATTGTAAAAATTACAAGCACAAAACATTTTTTTTTTTTTTTTGGTTGATATAATACTGAAATTTTTACTTTTTAAAAAAAAGAAACTTGGCTATTTTTAAAAAGGCCTTTAAATTTTTTAAAAATAATGTAAAATTTAAAATTAAATAAAAATTAAAAAAAAAAAAATATTTTGACCGTTTTTTGGTGCTAGGTCCGGGTTTAACAATTCCAATTTTTTAGAAAGAATGGTGGGTTTTTGCGGGGGTAAAAAAAAATTGAAAAATTTGAAAAAGAGACGGGGGGCCTTGAATGTACCCTTAAAAAAAAATTTTTTTTAAAAAAATTTTTTTTAAAGGTTTTTTACCTTAATTTTGGGGTTTTTAAAAAAGAAAAATTAAAATTACCCATTTTTACTTTTTCGCTAATATCTTCAAACTAAATTTTTAAAAAAAACAACTGCACAGCAAAAAATTTCTCAACACTTTACCCGTTTAAAAATTTCTCTATCTTGTAAACCCCCAAAAGGGTAGCAATAGACTAGGCCTAAATTTTGAGACACACTGTATATCAGTGATACAAACTACCAATCTTTTTAAACAGGTGAATGGAAAGTGAGAGATATACAGTTAGTATTAGAGGCCATTTGTGAGCATTGTACGCAGCTGAGAGGCCTCAATTTGGGAGGATGGAAAAGGGCCCCAACTCCGACCCCCTCAAATATTTGACGACGGAGTGTAAAACATTGGAGAAAGGGTTTGGGTTTGTCTTCTGTAAATGTAAATATAAAAAAAACCTATTCCTAATTGATAATTTGGTGCTCATTTTCATATGCAGCAAAAGTGTCATAATTGACAGATGTCAGTTAAAAATATATTTTTGACAGATGTCATTTTTTACGAAAGTTAGATGTAATTTTGACATTTAATATAAAACAAAACCAGAGGTTTTTTTATCTTTTTTATTTGTGTTAATTTTTAGTCCCTCTGCCATAAATGCCCAACCTCTTTGGGAGCTCTGGGTCAAACGATGAACACTCGTTTGACGCATTTAAATGTTGGCTCACAATAAAATCGCCGGATTCATGCAGATTATTTCCGGAATATCGGTAAGTAAATTTGGGGTTCCCTTTAAAAATTTTAAAAAAGTTTTTTTTTTTCTTTAAAAAAGGCAATTTTTAAGGGTTTCAAAAAAAAGCCAAATTTCCCGGGGAAAAATTTCCTCTTTTAAAAAAATATAAATAAAATTTTTAATATTTTCAAAAATTCCCTTTGTTTTTTTGAGAAAAAAAAATTTTTAAACTTTAAAAAAAAAATATTTTTTTAAAAAAAAAATAAACTAAAGACCCTTTTTCCCCCCAAATTTTTAAATTTTTTTAAATTTTATTTCTTTAAATTTTTTAAGGCCAACCCCCCTTTGAATTTTTTAAATTTTTTTAAAAACTTTTTTCCTAAACGCCTTTTTTCCCTTAAAAGAAAACCTGGAAATTTTTTTTAAACCCCGTTTTTTTTGTAAAGGTTCTTTTTTTAAAAAAACCCTTTTAAAACAGGGTTAAACCCTTTTTGGGGAAAATTAAAACAATTTTTTTTTAAAAAAAAAAACAGGGAAAATTTAAAAAATTTTTAAAAAAAATAAAAAAAACCAAAAAACCCAAAATTTTTTTTTTATTTTAAAATCAAAAATTTTTTAAAAATAAATAAAAATTTTTTTTCCCCCTTTTTAAAATTTTAGTAAAAAAAAACAGTAAAAGCTAAAAAAAAAAATTTTTTAAATTTTAGGGGGACCGGGGGAAAAGGGCTTCAAATTGGGTTAACGGGTAAAAACATTTCCTTTTTTGGGGCCCCAAAATACAAAAACTTTTTTTTTTGTTCGGTTTTTTGGTTTGGGGGAACTTGTAAATCTTCACTGGTCCCGGGCCAATGCCAAATATTGTTTAAAAAAAATTTTTATAACCCTAAATCCATTTCATATGATAAAAAAATTATTAGTAGTTTTTTGGGGGGGTTTTCTTTCCCATTAAAAATATATTTCTAAAAAAAAAATAATTTTTTCTTAATCTCTTAATTTTTTTGTAAAAAAGGGGAAAAAAATTTTTTTTTTTTTAAAGGGTTTCGTCCCCCCCCAAAAACCAAGAACCCCTCTAGCTGGTATAGAAAGGACCAAAACCACTTGAGGCAAAAAAATTTTAAAAAGTGACCTTTAAACGGGGCTCAGGCCAAGGGGAAAAAATTTTAAAATTTCCCAAAATTTAGTCATTTAAATGAAAGAGTTTAAAAAATTTTTTTCCAGGTCAGTAGATGATGACGGAAAAGAGAGGCGCTGAAACAGTAGGAAACCGCCCGCTGGCGTACGAGGGGGGTCTAACCGACCGGTTTGGTTAAAAGTTCCCGGGGAAACTGGAACACCCGTTTTTAAATGGTTAGTTTTACAATTTTTATTAAAAAAAAGTTTTTTTTTTTAAGCGCTTTTTATTTTTTTAAAATTTTAAAATTTTTTGGGTTTTTCCCCCTTTTTTTCCTATCTGTTGGGATTTCCCCGAGTTTTGCTTCCGGCAGACAAAAAAGGTGAGTCCGAGGTGAAAAACCCTGACGGATCACCGGGTTTACCTTTAAAGGGTTTTTTTTTTTGTTGGGGGGGCCTTTTTTTTCCTTTTTGGGGAAAGAAAGCCCCCCCACCCCAAAAACCCAAAAAAAAAAAAAGATTCGGGGATTTACCTTTGATAATGTCCCGCGGTTTTAGCGAAACGCAGGGGAAATACCAACAAAACCCCGGCAAATTTGCCCGAAAAAACCCCAAGTAAAAAACGGCCCTGGCTTACCCCATTTGGTTTTTTTAAAAATTTTTTAAAACCCCAAAGGGGGGAAAACAATATACAGGGTGTTTAAAAAAAAGGTTAAACCCCGCGGGGGTTGGGGCTAAAAAATTTTTGGCTGCAAATTAATATCTCAATATTTATAAAACAAAAAGTTTTTTTTATCTTTAGCCGTTATATCAAAGGCCAAATTCGGGCCTTGAGCTCATTTCCCAAAAAAGGAGTCACAGCCTTTTTGAGGTGGACTTTGGGGCCCCCTCCACTCCCCCGCGTCC
>JAHBCN010022607.1:0-13200 GCA_019359885.1 Listronotus oregonensis
ACCATCTACAGTAACGATATACGTTGATTAGAAAGGAAACTGGAGCCCCAAGAGCAACTTAGGTGGAAGACCGAAGATTGAAGTTTTTAAAAAGCCCGTCATGTCAAACCTTATCGAAGGCTTTGGATATGTCAAGAGCAACGATCTGGGATTCCCCGAAACTCAAGGGACTTTTTCCCAGTTGTGAGCCAAAGGAAAGAAGATCAGTTGTGGATCTTTTTGCGGTTTATATTCTATATGAAATCCTGTGTTTTTTCTGATACTTTAAGATTTGGGAATTAATAAATTTTTTTCATTATTTTCAAACAACAGAAAAAGGGATATAGGTCTAAGTTAGAAGGGAGATTTTGGATCCTTTTTTGGGACAGGTTGCACACGTGCAGCTTTCCAACTCTCCGGGAAAATCCCGTGTCGAAAGTTTCAAAAGGGGGCGAGTTAAAAGGGTGCAAGCCGGGAGCACATTTTTAAGACGATCGCTGGTATGCCACCAGCCCAGACGACTTTTTAGTATTAAGAGAAGAAAGAAAAAGCTTGTTTGTTTAACTTTAAAAATGATATCGGACATTTTATGAGAAACAGAGGAAACTTTGGAAGAGGAAGTTTAAATAGAGGATCAAGCGTAAAATTTTCACAATTTTTTGGCAAATAGTTTGCTTTTCCTTTAGAAGTAGCAACAATTCCATCTTCAGAATTAGGGGTGGAAATGAATTTGTGAAAAGTTTTAACTAATTTTTTTGGCAAAGGACCAGAAAGCTTTACTGCCTTTTGAAAAAAGGAGAACTTTATCTTTTACCCGGGTTGTTAAAACGGCCCTTTGCTTCTGAGATGGTCTGATTATATTGATTTCTTGCTTCGATGCTGGCCTGTCGATTTTCGGAAATAGGGTTTTGAAGCAATTTTTTGTGGGCTTGAATTTTTAAAAGTCTGGTTTTGTTACAGTATTCAGAAAACCACGGTTTGCGATTTGAAATTATGGGATTCTTTTTAGTGTCGGGAATAAAGGTCCTAATGCCTGGTTGAATTGTTTTGGTAATTTGCTTACATATTTCGGAAGGATCGTGGGTAAAAAAGCAGGTAGGATTTAAAGGGTAGCTCGCAAGGAAATCTCCCAGACCATCCCAGTCGGCCGAGTTGTAGTGCCAGACGGTTCGTGGCGTGGGGAGTATGATACGGAGACCAAACCATGGCCAGAGCAACCAAGGGATTGTATTACTTAAGGATTTAGACAGAAATTGTTTTATTTTAGGTAATTTTTAAAAATTCAGAGGGGGGTCGACGGACCTCCCTGAATTTGTCAAGTAAAAAAAGAGAAGAACAAAATTGTGGATGGAACTTGGTCTAACTTTAGATCTTAGTAATTTAAAAAGCCGAGATTTTTAAATAGAAACTTGGCCCTTAATTAACGTAAATGTTTTTGGTATGATAGATCTTTACCACGACAAGAACGTAAAATACACCTATACGCGTCATGTTTACTTGCAAAGCGACATTTACAAAGCACTTACATAATTAACAAACTTTAAAATTAAGGTTCAGAGCTACAAAGCTCGGGCATAATTAACTTGAAGCTACATGACATACAGTAATGGCGCTTTGTCCCTTAATCTAGCCCTTTGCATGATTAATCTGGCTTTAATTACAGCCCAGGTTTAACATAATCGTCTGTCTGAAATTACTTGTTTTATCTAGAAAATTAATTGAAAGGCTAAAATTTGGAAGAATTGGGCTCTTGGAAACATGGTAAGGTAATTATTTGGAAGTGGGGTCCACTCTATTTTTAAAATAATTGAGTTTAGTATATATTTTTTCATTTTATTTGTTTTTGTGGCGCATTTATGAAAAAAAATTAGATTTTCTAAAAAATTAAAATTAAAATTAGGATGATTGGAAGAAGTTGTTCGGGAATATTAAATGATTTGATATCAAATGGATGGTTGCCCCGCCCGTATGGTTAGAGAGTATCCAAGGAAGTTTAAAGGTTACAAAACCCCTTGCCCATTTTTAATCAAAAATGTCAGCCCAAAGAAATAACTGTCAAGTTGGGGTTTTAATAAAAATTCCACGAAATACTTTAAGTGTGTACTTGCACACTGACCAACAGTGTGAAGTTAGCCAACACATTATAATTTTATGAGAGCCGGAGTACCGTTTTTTGGATTGATAAAAACCTTCTTATTTTAGTGATTAGTGTTTATAAATTGTGACTATAATTTGTGTTTATTGTTTGTTACTTATAATATAGTAACAAAATGACTAGAGGTTGTATGGTTTTGTCTTGCAAATCCAAGGGTAACCTACCCGTCTTTTTAACTTTAGGTACGTATTTCTTATATTTAAATTAGGTGCTTCTTATAAGACGAACGTTAGGTAACCGAATAAATAATAATATATCAATTATGAATATTTGAAAATAAAAAATTTTATAGAAAATTAGTGAGAAAAGTAAGGCAATCTTAACTATCTTTTAGATGATTTCCACAATGTTTGTGTATTTCTGTGGATTATTAAAAAAAAATAAGGTTTACATTAAGGTATTTTATTTCATTTAATAATTTAGTACCTTTTTTTAAAAGGGTCAAAATTATTGATTACTGGGAAACCCAAAAGGGAAATTTTAATATATAAGGGGGCCCCCTAATTGAATGAAAGGAAGTACAATTTTTTGTTAAAGTTCCTTTTTGCTTTTCTGTATTTGGTAATTGTCTCGAAAGTTGCTCTTCGATTTTGACCAAAAATTTGGGATACAGAGGTTTTGGGGCGCTGATTGAATCGAAAAAAAATTTTCGGCAATTTTCGTTTTCGAGATATTCATCATCAAAATTGAAAAACAAACAAACCCTTTTTTCCTTTTCCCCCTTTTTTTTGCACAAAATTTTGATTTTTACACTAAATTGGACACAATATTTCACAAACACCTTTAAAAACTTGTTTTTTTGTTTATTTTTCACCTTTTTCTTTTTTTTTTAAAAATATGGGCTGCCTTTGAACTTAAAAGTTCGCAATTTAATGGAAAAAAATGTAAAATAAATAAAAAACAAGTTTTAAAAAATTTTTTGCCATTTAGTGTAAAAATCAAGAATTTGTACAAAAAAAAAGTATAGTGAAAATGAGGGGTTTGTTTAATTTTCAACGATGAGAAATCTGGGAAAAAAAGTTGCCGAAAATATTTTTTTTAGATGTGTAATCAGTGCCCCAAAAACCCCTGTACCAAATTTGATCAAAAGGAGAGGAAACTTTTTGGAATACCATTTGTTTAAAAATAAATTAGATTTTTGGTTTCTTAATCTTGCATTATCAACTTTTTAAGCTCGACATACTGTAACACATAATATTTAACGGATACTGTTACAATGGATACTCAGGTACCAAAGGTTACTAAAAATTTTTAACCAGTTATTCTTCTTATGAATGTTTGTTATTAGTGAAAGTAATGCCTAAAATTTTCACTTTTTAATGTACAACCAGAATCTTAGGATTAGATTAAACTCATTTACACTATCTTGCCCTTCTTTTATCACAAAATTGGTGATAAGTACATAATACTATCATACAATGTTTGAAATTTATTTTAAAAAATCTGTTTTTATTTATTTACAAAATTTTTGGTAAAAATACAAAACTTTCAAAAATATCGACCATTTAAATAGAAGGCATTAAAGTGGCGCCATCTATTCTTTCCATATTATATCAAATGATTTAAAATCCAATATTACCCAATAATTTTAAATATTCTATAGTAGTATCCTTTAATAACCAACAATTTTGTGCAAAAAATAAAAAAAAACAGTGAATGTTGGAATTTGACATTTGATGATGTCAATTTTATAGATAGTAACAAAGAATTATGGAAATCCGGCCCTGACCTACTATTCATTGCGCAAATTCCGCGGGGCCAACCCCCCTATTCCCGCTGCCCTGCACGCCTGGACAATTTTGGTCTACAGTATTGGGCTTCCATACACCTTTAAACTTCTATGAGAGTACCTGACAGGTCACCTGATCTTTCACCGAATAACTTCTTCTGTGGGGTCAATTAAAAGTGTAAAATTTGAGAATCTAAACCAGCTACAAAACCGTATTTCGTTAGAATGTAATAAAATTTCGCAATTTCAACTTAGCAACGTTAGAAATGAATTTTATGATCGGTTGGGATATTGTTAAGCTGTTAATGGGGGGTTGTTTGAACATTTGATTAATTAATGTTTTTATGTAATTCTCTATTATTTTTAAAAAAGTTATTGTATTTTATTTCATTAAATTTTTCCATACCTAGTAAAATATTAAGAGTTCAGTTCTCTCTTTTTTTGGATCTATTTTCGATTTTCTGAGTTAAACATTTACAATTATTTATTGCGATTGGTTTGGACTCGAATTTACTGACAATACGTTTAATGGTTGAAATGGACCAGATAGGCTTGTTGGGAAAATAAATTGAAAATATTTTAGATACTGCTATTGGTTTAGTTAAATTCTAGTATGATAAAATTATTTTTTAAATGATTGATAGTAATAATTGTTATTAGTTAAACTTAATTGTTACATTAAATAAAAGGTTTGATAAAAAAAAAATGTTAACGTGTCTTTTACTTTGAAGTTAATGGTTGTGAGGTTGATAAAACGACAAATAAAAATTCCTTGTATTCGGCTGTACGTCCAATTTGACAAAGCCTTATAACAAATTGTTTGCTGGTGTCTGTTTGGTTTTACCTGAACCGAAAATATGGTAACTTTGCAATTACATTTAATTGAATAATTCAAAATTCGCTTATTAAAATTTTTGAAACTTGGCACAAGGGTTTGTCAGATTGGTCACTTTAAAAAGTTATTTTACATTTTTTCTGTAAAATGTACAGGGGAGCCAATAATTGACCCCCTTAAAATTTACATGTGATTTCCTACGTTCCGCTCGGCGACGCACCACCCAGTGCTATTGGCCTTAAGGGAAACACTTTGGTTAAAAAAAATCATTTTTTCTACTACTGTATAAATCAGAATACTTTGTGGTCCTAGCATCGCGAATGATAACGAAAGAGAACCTTCGTGCTACCTGGTTGCTAAGTGTTGCTAGCTACGAAAGTAATATTTTCAGCGCCTGGACAAAAAAATAAGAGTAAAAAAAGAAAATATGCTTGTGGGAAATATTAGGATTTATTTATAAAAAGTAACTAATTTATGACAAAATATTTTAAAAAACTAGGTTAGGTATTAACATTAAAAGTAATTGTGCAATTTGAGCAATTAGCAAAAGAAATTGGAGGAATAATACTTGAATTAACAGTTTTTAAATTTGTTGTTGGGGTATCGTTATCACCTTTAACTACGTTAATATTCATATTTTTCACTGTTACTTCATTAGAGGAAATATTGGTAGGAATTTCGTGTAAAATCTTCTTTGAAATTTCCACCTTATTACTATAAAGGGTTCAGCAATATATCCCTCCGCAACAGAAGAAGACTTCCAACCTCCATGCCTTTTTAAGTCCAAAATATCGACATCCGAAGCATTGGCAAGAAACGTAGTTGACGTTCTTCTAAAAATGGCCAGTGTATCTACTGATGTCTTCAAGCTTCAAAAACTTCGCAATTTCTTTAGGTACATTTGAAATAGTGTGCTTTCCAATTACTTGATTAACACATTTACCTCTTTCATAACGATACAATAAACGCTCGTCTAGAGCATTCCTTGGTCTCAGCTTAATATATTCCTGTAGAAATCTGACATATGGAACTGAGCCTTCATCGTTGGTTACTACAAAGTTTTTTAACTTTTATTTTTAGACTCCACTATTTTCTATAGCCACGTCATTTCTTATTTCTACATCACTTAGCTTCATTCTGTATATTTCGTCTGTCCGGCATGCCCCAGCCCTCCCATAATGGCTATTACTTTCATTGCTAAGTAACTTTGATCAGGCGCGTTAAGTAAAAACTTTATGATTTCTTCTTTTTTAAAAATTTTTTACCCTTTTGCCTCATAACCATCGTTTTCCTTTAATAAAAGCAACTAGTTTCTTGAACTCGAAATATCTTGATTTTTTTGGAAAGTTAACTTGAGCATGGAATATACAGACCAGAGGGTTGGTGGTGATAAAACTCGGATTTTTCTTGAAAATACGCCAACATCACATTCTCGTCAATCCGCCCCACATTTTTTGTAGCAAGCCATTCAGAAAACGATTTATATGTTTGATGGTACCTCTCTTTAGATTTGTCTGGCAGAAGTGAGGCACCCAAGGTCAGTGCCTTTTGGATGCCATTTTCATATTCATTTAACATTTTAAAATGGGAATGGTTTATACTAAATTAACAATAATTCAAAATCTGCAAGTGCTGATGACAGAAATGTCAACAAAAATGTGTTGTATGGATTAATTTTAACAGGTAAAATTTCAAAATCTCTGATATTTCTATTAAAACATGATTTAAAATGATTTTAAATTATGCGATACATAGAACAGTAGAAAAAAAAATATAATACATTACACGATGCGAAAGGCCTTTAAAGTGTTCGGAGGTTTTAAATAAAAAAAACCACCTCACACCAAAAAGTAAATTTTCGCATCTTGTAATGTAAATAACTATTTTTGAAGCGCCAAAAAAATCTAAGTTTTAAAGCAAATTCTCTATTTGGGTTTTTTCGTAAATTTGACTATGGTTTTTAAAAAAACCTTAAATAATTTTGCAAAGTTTAATTAAAATTTAATAAATTTAAAAAAAAAAAAAACAAAAAGAAATAAAGAATTCGTTTTAGATAATCCTAGAGTCGCCACTGGTTCTTTAGGATTCTACGGAAAAAATACTTATCGCTTTTTTTTTTTTATTTTGGCCTGGTTTAGTCTTACTGGTTTGGTTAAAAAACCATAAATTTTCTGATTTACAAAATATCAAACGGAAACCCGTGTTCGTTAAAAAATAATAAACCGGCAAATAAATACTGATACTGACTTTCTTAATTGCTTGTTTTGGTGCAGTGCGAATTTATTCATCAGCATTCGGCATTGCGCACGTTGTTAGCTGACAGAGACACAAAGTAAATAGCGAGAGCGCGTTTTTTACGCTTTTTACAGCCGCTTTGTTCGCCTCTATCAAAAACTCGAATTGAGGAAAATTAATTGGTTTTCCCAGTGAAAAATAGGAGAGAAATGGAAGCAGCGGTCGATCTTTGATACATATTCAATTAATTTTAGCGGACTTGACGATGAAAAATAGTTTTTAGAAACATTTTTGGAGAGGAAGGTACGAGTTAATTAATTCATATTCGAAGTCGCTTTGAAACGAGCAAATTTTTTTTATAAAAATTTTCTCCTTTTCTGTCTTTAAGGTGGTTTAGTTAGTTGAGTACTGAACCCACTGAAAAAGGCAAGAATATTAAATGTAGAGAATAAAACTTTTTACCTAACTTTTCAATTACTGAAGCAGAAATTATGGAAGTAGAAGTTTTAAAAAACCAACAAAAAAATGGATTCAAAGGGGATACTGATGAAAACACCAGTTTGACTTTTGACAAAAGGTCCTTAAAAAAAAAATTTAAATTTTTTTTAAATTTTTAAAAAAAAGATTTTATGTAAATTTTCTGATATTAGCATAAAAATTTTCACTTTTTTATGCAATTCTTTGGCCCCAAAACAACAAATGTTTTAAACAATTTGTTTTAAAAAAATTTTAAAATTTCCGAAGTTTTATTCATTTGGATAATTATATAAAAAAAACATAAAAAATATAAAAAAAAGCAAAAAATGTACTTTTTTTACATAAGTGCATTTTAAATGCATTTCCCCCCTTTCAAGCGTACGGATAGTGATTTTCCTTATTTTTACCTTAAAACTAAAACTTTTGAAAAAATTGGGGTGAAGAAAAAAAATTTCTGGATTTTAGAATTTTTTTATTAATTTCAATCATTATACCCTCCCAACTTTTTTTTTTAAATGCAAACCTATGTCGTGTATGGGCTCATTGAAAAGTTTGTAAAAAAGGAATTTGACCCTACCCTTTTTTTTTTTTAAAATTATGTGTTACCAAAAAGAAAAAATTTTTAAAAAAAAAAGTTTGAAATTTCAGTGCTATCTACGGTGAATTAACGTAACAGATGCTGAAAAAGCCCTCCCCCCTCCTTGGCAGGCTCCAGGGATGGTAAAACCCGTCTACGAAATTTGAATGCCTCAGCCGGTATTTATGTATTCCACTCTAATTTTTTTTTAAATCTTTAATATTAGCCCCTATTTTATAAACCTTGTCTTTCGATATCCCCCAAAAAAAAATTAATGGCGTTAAGTCTGGGGGTCTGGGGGCCATTCAATTGTCCACGTCGTCCAATCCAGCGTCCCAAATATTTCATCGAGATATTCTCTGACGTTAATACCCAAAAGTGGAGGGGCCCTCCTTTGGAACAAAAAGTTTCATTGGGATATCTGGATCTGCTTCATTTTGGAAAAATAACAGCTAAAACAGGCACTAATTCAAAGCGTAAAAAGTCTAAGTAGCGTGCAGCTGTAAAGGGTTTTCCCCCAAAAAATATGGCCCTAATATTCTGTTGTTGATGATCCTGCCCATACATTTACTTTCTGGGACTCAGAATCCCCCGAATCTCCAAAAAAAACCTTTTGTAAACCCAATTTTTCAAGCCCCTTTTTACAAAAAGCAAACGCCTGTCATAGTCATCTTCCCAAAAGCTCTTGAACAAATATACCTTTTTTTTTATATCGTACGCTAGACCAGGATTGTTTTGGGCTAATGAAACCGTTGACAAATGTGGATCTTCCTGCAGAGATACGGCAATGTCCAATTTTTTTCTTCGTCTAGTGGCCGGCCACTTCTGGGCAAGTCCTTTACTGTACCATGTTCTTCAAATTTGTGTAAAATCTTACTCACGTAGCCGGGGAAAATTGATTTTCCGGATATTTTGCATTAAATAAAGTACACCCCCTTTCACTTTGACTCCCATTCTATCCCCACACCCCAACAATATCAAGACTTCGATACGCTGCCTCTCTGACAATACCATTTTTTTTTGGCCAATTAAAAAAGAACACTTTGAAGGTACACAATTAATAAACTAAACAGATTTCAATTTTACCCAGAAATGCCACAATTTTAAAACTGAGTCAAAATTTTTTCTTATCAGGGCATTAAATTTGGTACAAAAATTTAACAACCTTTTTCTCTTTTTGAAGTACACTGCTCAACAATTGCTTGGGATTATACTAATTTTATGTGTATTTTTTCTAAAAAAATAAATTCAAAAAATTTATGCTAGATTACGTTATCTGACAAATCAATAAATTTGTTGTGCCTGCCCAGGTTGGTCTGTTCTTAAAATTTTAAACTTTTAGAAACTAGGTACTGATCATCCTTAGCAATTGTTGAGCAGTGTACATCATCAATGCTGAATGCCACTTTATTTGTTTATTTCAACGTTAATTCACCCGTAGATAGCACTAAGTAGGTATTTCTAACTTTTTTGTTTTTAAACAGTTTTTTCTCATTTCCTGGTAACCACATAAGTTAAAAAAAAAGAAATAGTATGGTCAGATTGCATTTTTTACGAGCTTTTCAATGAGCCCATACACGACATAGGTTTGCATTTGAAAAAAAAAAGTTGGGAAGGGTTGCAGCTAAGGGGTTAAAAAATATTCATTTTATTGCCAAAAAATGCGTACAATTTAAAATCAATTGACGTGTTTCAGCGTTTTTTTCCTAAGTTACTGGTTAAAAAGATATTAATTTTATTCCGGACTTTTGCGCATCCCTGTATATGTTAATTTAATGTATCTAGAAGATTGCCAAGGTGGAATTGACTCATCCCTACAGTTGATCATCTCCCTTCTTACTTTGGTAAACTTTTTGTTAATTAGTGTGTTTATTAACATTTTGGAGTAACCGTTATTTTTTGCAATTTTGTAAATGATGTTTCTTTCATTAATAAAATCTATAGGCAAAAGAGGGATGGAGAAGAGTGGATGAATTTATGAATGAAAGGCAGCCAATTTATGCAAAATGTGATGGCGATCCCTCGATAATGGTTGTTTAACCGAAACGCGTCGGGTCCCATAATAAATTAAACCTTTTTAGTGAAGATAAGGTCTTTTATTTATAACAAATATAAATCAACTTCACCCTGGAGAAGAACTCAAAAAAACTATTTATGTTTTACCTATCTATTATTGATCTATAATACCTTAGAAACGGAATATGTTATGATAGCAATAATACCTGCTATCACACCTAGGGCATTATAAGCGGGCATTATGATAAAGCCCTTTATAATCCCCAATGCACTAATATGGAAATTTTATTGCTTATCCAATTTTATTTCTCTCACAATAAAGATCAAGTTTATACAAAAAATATTTTTCTTTAAACAATACTAAAAATTAAACTTTATTTCCAAAATAAAAATTACAATTTTAAAAGCCCGGAAAATGTAGCTGATCCCACTATAGAATGGTCGGTGTTTTTGTGATGGTAGCAGCGGTGGTAGCACTAACGCTATTTTTGTATAGAAGAACAGTCCATTAAAAAATTTTTCAATAGTCGATACGGAATTAACCTCGGAATTAACTGAATTGGCAATCATTTTGGCTACTTTGTTTTTGGATGAAATACTTTCTTCTATATATCCTTCAGCTACTGAAGAGCTTTTCCATTTCCCATGTTGTTTTAGCGTTTCAAACGAAGCACCTGCCTCAACAAGTAAAGTTGACGATGTGCGACGCAAACAGTGGCCGGTGTAACTTCTGCCTTATCCAGTTTTAAAAATTTTGCGATCAATGTTGGGACGCTTCCTATGGTATTTTTTCCAATGGGTTGTACTGTACATCGACCCTTTCTATAGGTAAGAAAAAATCTTCGCTCCTTATTCCAGCTGGTCTTAATGTTGTGTACTTTTTTATTAAATTTAAAGCGCCTAAATCTTCTTCAATGATATGAAACTTTTTGAAGTTGAAGTTTTAGTTTCTGGTACCTTTATAACCAAAACTTTTCCTCTATCTTCAATGTCATCAATGGTCATTTTGACCAACTCATCTCTCTTAAACCTCCAAAAACACCCATTACCAATATGACTTTGTGTACCAAGTAATATCATCAGGGGCCTTTTAATAAATTTTAATATTTGTTCTCCTTCCCCAAAATTTAGACTTCTTCGGGGCGTATCCTTTCGACTTAACTTTTAAAAAAAATATGGACGATGGTATTGCGAAATGTCTATATTTTCATAGACCATCAACGTAGACCTTAGGGTGGAATACTTGGTCCAGAGAGTTCGGACTGTATTTTTGGGGCAAAAAATAATAAAGTTTGTTAAACATATGTTTTAAAAATAAAATCAATAACTTACCAGTTCCTGCAAATATGCCATTAAAACGTTTTCGGTTTTTGAAAATTGCGTTCGCATTTTTCCCAAATCCCAAATATGCCATACTCCCGATCATACTGTTGCCTTGATTTAACTGGCAAAAGTTTTTCGGTCCTTTTATGGCCTTTTCTCTTATTTTTTGGGGGGGAATTTTTCCATTTTGAGCAAATCGTTAAAAAAAAAATGCCAACTGCTAACTGACAAAACATCAAAGTCAAACAACACCAGTCATTATCTACTTACGTATACAGGTACGGGTGCAACTTATTTTTTATTTTTTGGCGAATAAATAATGTAATTATATTGAAAAACTTTTTTGGGTAAAACATAAAGCATTGTATGCACCACGGGCTTTACTGGACTATAATGCCCATCAGGTCGAAACCCCCTTTCGGGCCAGAGGCCCTCGGGCTATTTGCCTTCGGGGATTATAGTCCCAGCCCCTTGATACATAAATAGCTTTTTAATACCAAACAGACCACTAAATTTAAAAAAATCAATATCTGTTAACAAAAGAAAAAAAAATTTTTTTTTTTAATTTTACCCCATTATTCATAAACATTGTTTTTAATAAATATCGTAATAACCTTTTCGAAATTTTCCCAAACAAATGCAGGGCTTTAGAATAGACGATAAAATTTCTTTTTTTTTTTCAATTAAAAAAAAGCCCTTTTTTTAAATTTTTTCAATTTCTTAATTTTTAAGAAAAACCTTTAACGAGTAAATTCTAAACCGGAGTTTCCTTGCCTCTCACACGAAAAGGGAAAAGACTCCCATTTTTAAAAAAAAAAAAAAATTCATAACCCCCTGTTTTTAAAAAATAAATTGGTAGAAAAAAGCAAATCTGGTTTTAATTTTTTTGTTTATTCCCCCCCTTTAAGATTTATGATATAACCACGTTGCAAGAAAATTTCCCGAATAAATTTAGACAGCCTGTCTCCGAAAAAAACACACACATATTGTGTCTGTTCCAGAAATAGACCTGGGGACGAATGTGACCGGGAATAAAGGAAATCTGACCGAAAGTCTGGATGGTAATCTGACTTTTAAAGATTTTGTCCCCATTTAAATTTTGTAAAAAGTTCTATGATTTACAGGTGTCAAAAGGTGATGCGTGTAAAATAAAGTCTCCCTAAAAAAAAAGTTTATACAGTATTCCCATATTTTAGATATGATGGTATCGATAGTTTCGTTTAAAATTGGACCCCAGTTTTTAATAGAAATTTTTAAAAACGCTATCAAACCATAAAAACTCAATTTTTAAAAAAAAAAAACTTTCTCGTCGTTTCATTATAAATACTAAAACTTTACTAATTTACTTTTTTTATTTTTTTGACGGTTCACGAGACTTTTTATATAAAAAAAATTTTAAAAGTAAACCTTAAAACGCTAATATTGCCCAAAATATCCCAAAATAACACCATCAGGAAGCTGTTTTAGTAAGCATGTATTGGAACTTTTTGCCCCCTTTTTCCCTCTTTCACCTCTAACCACGAAACACGATGTAACAAAAGTGCCCCCAATATTCGTTTCCCCTCCGTATATTCCTTTATATTCCTTTACTGCTGCGGGGTTCTTGTTTCGACACATTGCGGAAAATAAACCACAATGTTTATAGTGTTTGTTGGCTTTCGACGAACTCGACTAACTATGCCATTGTGTGTATTTTGTGTACTTGTGTGACTGAATGCTGTTGTGTTTAGATAAAGCTAATGTGGATATATTGTATGTAAATAGAAGGGAGGCTCTGGATACGGATATGTCAACAAATTATAATTAACAATAAATTTGGAAAGATTTTTTAATCAAAAACTAATTAAAAATTTTATAATAAAAAATTTTCTATA